>JBBPOS010000225.1:0-44479 GCA_038091575.1 Leccinum subgranulosum
GACGAGCTGCGTGACGATATAGAACGTGAACGTGCACAACATCAGTCGTGGGTTGCGATCCCAGAGTACCCATAGTCGGAGTAGTATCAAGACTGTGGCGTGTGGCGTTTTGATATGTTACTCGATCATCAGCCACAGGAATAGAGGGACTTACAGTTGCTAGTCGCGATGGATAGCATGCCGACGGATACCCCGATGGTGTACCATACCTTGCAGCTGCAGTGATGTGATCAGACAGTGGAGGCATCTCTCCTTGGGCACAAACTCACAACTACCAGTCTACCACTAATCAGCGCTTCAGCCCTAGACTCTATATATGGAACAAAGTGGAGCGGTACTCACCATGAAAGACAGGTACGGCGTGATCCCGCTAAACTTTACCGAGACGGCCACGCTCAGAGGCAAAACAGAAGAAGACGAGTCGCGAAAGGATTGCTCACCGTGCGCCTGAATGATCATCGCAAACGGGGCCATATAACGGTTGAACATGAACAGGACCATTGGAACTGACAGTTGCGCTTTCCATATGAACCGCACTTCGTCCGGGAACGTGAGGAAGTGGTCCCACAGCAGAATCTGGTGTCGCACGAACAGAGGTTTGACATTCGGACGTAACACGTTGGAGAAGAAGAAGCACGTACAACCAAGCCGACAGCTAAGCACAGGTCGGAAAATGTGAGTCAAAAGAAAGGAAGCAAAAGGGAACGCAGCTCGATCCCGCCTTTGATAGATCTCGCTCGAATTTGGTAGTAGTACTCACCACTAACATACTGAGATGCCTCGATCCGTTCGATGTCGATCGTACTAAAACCAAACGCCATGACAAGTCCAGCGCACACGCCGTTGGTCCTAGGGAGGGAGAGAAACGGTAGTAGAGGAGTAGCGGGAGGAGACAATGTCCTTTACGAAAGTTGTAGTCTGGAAAAAATAGCCTCTCTCTCGCTTGCATGAAGCGTCCTACCCGAGCTGAGATCGGTAAATTGGACATTTACTCTAATTCTGTTTTTTAGAAAAGGGTCAGGCGTAGGGATCGGGCTCGGTGATCAGGACGCAACTTGTGACTCGTGATATGGCTCGTGCCTGTTCGTTTCCCCCAGTCGTTCCTTCCATCTACACAGTTCTGACTCACGACTCCAAGAACGATGGACGCAACACAGTCGAAAAATGCCGGCGCGTCGCATCAATGCCGGAACTCGTTTTCAAGCAAGAAAGAGGCAAAACGGATCTAAAAAGAGGCAAAGCTCACCGTTCAGCTCAAGCAGACCACCGTGAACACGACGCCCAAGGGAGACAGGTCTGTGGCTTTCCCACCTCACCGTTCGCGCGCTCACGTACCCCAGACATATCCCAGCAGATGGCAGCGGGGTAAAACCCACAGGTCATCGAGGCTGCGTGGTACCCCTGGATAGCTTGCCCAAGTCCGAAGGAGCCTTCATCATCCCGCTCCCCCCGCCCAACGTAACTGGAAGTCTGCACATCGGTCATGCACGCACCGTCACCATCCAGGACGGGTCAACACGCTGTTAAGCTCCTGCTTCCATTTTCCTCAGCGTCTTGCTCACGCACGTTGCAGGAATCGCATGTCGGGAAAACGACGCTATTCGTTCTGGGGTTCGACCATGCGGGTATATCGACGCAGTCGATCGTGGAACGTCAACTGTTCAAGCAGGAGGGCAAGACGCGTCACGTTCTCGGCAGGGACGCATTCTTGGGGAAAGTCATGGATTGGAAAAACGGGTGCGTCTTTTACTTTTTTTTTTTTTCTGGGATGGAGATCTCACAGCTACCAGTTACGTCTAGGAGCCAGTTCTGATTGGGATCACGTCGCGTTCACGATGAATTCGGTAAGCAGGCGATGTCATTGTTGTCCCACTTTGCTTACATGCGGTTCAGACGCCGTCATCGAAAACCTTTGTCAGCTGCACGAAGGGGGCGTTCTGTACCATGACAATCGTTTTGTCAACAGGTGTGTGAGGTTGAATACCACACTGTCAAACTTGGAGGTACGGTTCCGTGTGAACATTTGCATTCGAATTCTTGTTCAACCTCCTCTAGGTGAATGAAAAACAATCAGACGCTCAACATCCCGATTCCCAGTCTACGACCGAGGAAGTTTGAGTTCGGTGTGCTCACGTCGTTTGTGTACCCTGTCGAGGGCTCTGGTACGACGCCAGCTTGTAGTAGCATGTTTTCTCTCTCTTACCCATAGATGAACAGATTCTCATCGCAACCACGTGTCCAGAGACGATGTTGGGGGATTCCACCCCGAGGATGGTCGTTACAAGGTATGACCCCCACGTGCTTATTCACCTTCCGTCTGGCCTCAACTCGCGCGTTAGCATGTCCACAAAAAGTATGCAACACATCCGTTCGTGGACAGACGCTCGCTGGTCGTGGCGGATGAGGTGGTCGACAAGGAATTTGGGACGGGCGCGGTCAAGATCATGCCCTCGTTTTCGCGACCGTACGGACAGGACGTTCACTGGCGAGTGTGACGACATTGTGGGGGTCCACACTGCGCACAAATTGCTGCGATGCAGTCTCTCTCGCTCGTGCTGGCTCAGTCAGTAAGGGCGTGCCGTTTCGTGGATTGGATTCCTGACACCACTATCTCAGCATTCGGACTCTCCCCCAAGAAGTACATCACTGCGACATTGCGCCGGTGAGCTCCATTTCTTGAATTGCCGCTGCGTGAGTAAGGAGCATTGGAGGGTTATCGCTGGGCTGCCGTCGCTTCAAGATCTGACGTTTTATGGGTGCGAGATTTCGCTCTTACCTTCTGATCTGGAACCAGATCAGAGGCTCCATCTGAAACTGTCTCAACTCGTGGTGCTTGGCTGTGGTCGGTCTAGTTCAGAGGCTGTCACCGCTGTCGACACAAAGTGCTTGCATGCACTTGGCACAGATCTCGGGTGTCTCAGTTAAGAGGATTGGCTACGCAGAGTCTGCCGTCACGGAGCTGCACCTCTTTTCTTTCGAGGAAGATTCCGTTCTCATGCAAGCACCGGGTCTCTTGAGGCGTTATATTCGTGATTAATAGCTCGAGACCACTTACGAAGCATGTTGGTTAATCCTGCATGGAGTGACCTCACTTTGTTTAGCTCGTTCACGCTGCGAGCCGTGGATCGATATTCGATTACACACGTAAGTGAACTCGTGCTCTCGCTCGAACGCCCACTTGATTGTCTTTCCTAGGTTGTTTCTGCACCCATGACTCTTATGCTGATATAGTTTCGCTGGAAAACTTCGAGTTTTGGTCACATCACTTACCCGAAGTTCGACGTATCCTCCGCTGTCTCTAATCTCAGGTATGTAGAGCATTTCGGGCGAGTGTTCCGTTTGGTAGATGGGGGGTAGTTGGAATCGGAGGGCATCTTGTAGCACCGTACGATAGGCGTCATAACACCAGTCACCTTTTTTTTCTTACTAGGTACCGTTCAGTTGATAGCGTTGACCAGGTCGGGTTGAGAACTTGAAGGAAGTTACATCGTTTGCTCGACTCTTTGCCTTTTATAGAGGCTATACGACACTACTAAGCTCGGTAAAAGAAGAAGGGGAAGCAAAAGGGCGCGCGTCTATAACCTGAAGGTGAACGCATTTGCTACTAGTATCACGTAAACAAGAACGAGCAAGAAGAGAAAAGGTAAGCAGGCTTTAAGTTAGGCGTGCCTGGGCTGCATATATGTCAGTTATATATGTCTAACCTGAGATAAATTGGTAGTAGTGGGGTTGTGATGGAGAGCGTCGAAGCCAGTACACAGTCACAACAAGTCAGCCGGGCTCGCGTGAATCAACGCCGCTAGCTTCTCGCCGTCCATCTCTTTATCTCTCGGAACGAACTTGCATGGGAACGGAAGCGGATGTCTGAAAAGAGTCAGAAAGACCACGACGTCATCCAAGACAGCTTCACTGTCCAAGTCGGAGCAGCCACTCACGATGACACTCCCGTGGCCCACGTCACGTTGTCGGACCCCTCCGTCTTCTCGATCTTGAACATCGCCAGCATGCACACCATCGCAGACCATAGCGACACAATTGCGACGTGTCTTCCTGGACTACACGCCACGTTAAACAAGGCGCGAGAGGAGGATCGACGCCCGCGTACCAGATTCGACGCCCGAACCCAAACACCCATGGAATGTTGTCGTCGTTCAATGTACCATCCTCCAGTAAGAATCGCTCTGGCATAAATATGTCAGGGTTCGGATATTTCAGCTCGTTGCGTGAGATCGCCCTGCAACGATGTCCATCAACATGATTCTGGGCATATGGCCGACAGGTAGAGCTCTCACCAGAGATTTGCCACGACCATCGAATCTGCCACAATCAATTCCATCAATAAGAGTCTCTGTGAGGTCCAATATACTACTCACCCTGTGGGATATAATACCCTCGATAGACGTCATCCTCCGATGTCGCGTGAATAGCTTCTCGAACGTGTCAATAGTAGGTCCGGAAACAAAGCGTCGAAAGTTAACGCACTGATAGGCGCCACTGGTTGCCATCTCATTGTCTCTCGCAACACAGCATAAACATACGGCAATGATGCTTTGTCTTCAAATTTTGGCAGTCGCTCTCGTCCAACGACATGGTCGATTTCTGCTTGTGCACAACGTTGCGTCTCCGGGTGGTTCATCATGAGATAAACAAACGTTATCAGAATGGCATTTGTCTGTCGAATAGGAAAAACGTCACTAAGTGACCTCAGGTGTTGGATCAGTAAGACGGACCGTTTCAACCGAGGCTGTCAGAAGTGTCGTCAGCACCAAAAGAAATGCGTGCATTTCGGGATAATCAAGATCACCTGTATAGAGTGTTCCTGCAGAGTATTTGACCGCTTTCACGAGCTTTGGATCGCTCGAATCATCGTCCAGACCATACCGAATGATGGCATCGGCGACCATGGACGGCGTTGCAATCCCTTCTGCCTGGAATTCATCATCAGCTACACACATGCACAGGAACATCAATTTCTGGACGTACGACACATTGTTGTGTCCAAGCATACGGTCCATTTATTGCTTCGGATACCAAGCGCCGGCATTCTGGAGCCTCAGACTTGAACCCCATCCAGGGAAGCCAGGCGGGTAATTCCTTCACTGCACCATGCAAATGTAAAAAATGAGTACCATATTCATAAAATATTGGATGGAAATAACCCACCGAACGGAAACGCAGTACAGACCGCCATGATTTCTGGTGTGGATACACGGAGCATGGCGTCCGCCGCTCGTTGCATCGACATCGAGAATGTATTCATTCCCATCATGTTATATCCATATGTTACCTCCAAGACAATGGCAGTAGAGAACCTGTGTATCGATAGTGTGAGGAGCCCATTGCATAAAACGCACAGACATGAGGACCTACGTGGTAAAATGCTCGGTGAAGCATGACGGATCGTCCAGCAGATGGGTCAACATTTCGTATGCTTTTTGCAGTTGCCTCGGACGATAAGTCAACGCCGCGTTCGCGTTAAAAACCTGATGCAATAATCGCCGATGCAACCTGAACGTGGGACCATACCGTGCCATAGCAGTAAGGTCATCCAGTCCGAACCTTTGTACGTGGGACGAGCGTCAGCAGTGAAGAGAATAGCTGCTAGCAAATAGAACCCACATGTTTGCAGTGGGTACCGCGGGCCGATCAGAGTACTTTTTCGAGCGATTCTCGAGTAGTTCAACACAGGCTTGCTCAGAGTTCAATACAATGATAGTCTGGCCCAAGACATTCGTATGGACGACGTCGCCTTGTTCAATGACCGCATGTTGGCGTCATTTTCAGGACCATTATCTCAATGTGTATGCCGCGACGTACCGTATGTTTTTGACCACTCCGTGTAGGTGAGATGTGGTGCGTCTTTATTCATTCCGAGCACGTTCCCAATGAAAGGTAGCGGTCTTGGGCCTGGTGGGAGCGGTAGTGTGGCAGAGCTTGCTGATGATTGCCACTGTCTGAACCGTCGAGCCCCTTCGACGGCCAGCAGAACAGCTACGAATGCGATCAGCACTACGATCATGATTGTTGAGGTAAAACAGCTGGCTCGGGGAATGCAAACAATCCCACTTCACGTCCAGTACTTATCATAGTAGGAGTTGTTTCAGCGCCAACCTTTGCCACGTCTACTGCACATATCAGAATGCAATCGATGACCCGACGATAAACGATTTGCAGGATCGCCAGGGATGCAGTGCGACCAATAGGACCATACCGGTATAGAGCCTTCAACGTTCAACTGCCACACTCACATGCATTCCACCCGACTCCTTCCGGAGATCCTTTGCGATCCGAAACAATGCATTGCCACACCTGCCAATAGGAAATACGTACGGTTGGATCAGATCAAAACGTGCACCTGTTCCCAGATAGGCAGAACTCAGTGAGCCTGTGTGTGCATACACAACTGTCCCGAAAGCATGCAGAGTAGGCGCAGGGAGTCGAGACCGACCGTCGGGAAAGGGGGGGGGGCATTCTGGTTTAGACACTCGGCACCTCATTCCAGCACTTCTGCTGGATGTGGTCGGCCCGGACATGAAACAAACAAGGTCACAATCTTATTCATAGCAAACATGTACATACTGTCATGACAATCGTAGGTCACAAGTCGATGCGGCTCGCGCTGATCAATGCTGCAAGCTTTTGACCATCCAGTCCTTCATCCCTTGGGACCAGGGCACACGGGAAAGGAAGCGGATGGCTGAAAAACCTCCATCAACAAGGATCATGACTCCCGGTAGCCAGAACGGCGACGCACCTCACCAATCCCGTCGTCCACTTCACATTATCGGACCCCTCCATTTTCTCGATCCTGAACACCGCCAATATAGACGCTACGGCAGACCATAGTGAGATTTCCGCGATGTTTCTGCCTGGACTGTGTACACCGTATCAAAAACGCGAACAACAACGGGAAATAACGCACCAGATCCGACGACCGAATCCAAATATCCAGGGTAGCTTGTCGTCGTTCAGCGTACCGTCCTCCCGCAAAAACCGCTCTGGCGTGAACACTTCGGGGTCCGGATATTTGTCTTCGTTCCGTGACATCGACCTACACGTGTGTCCCGAAGTCATCGCACGTGTGCACTCGGCGAGTCGATCTACTCACCAGATATTGGGCAGGATCATAGCACCTGCTTAGGGTGATGAGCCAGGATCGCTCCAAATGTCGGCGCAGCTCACCTTGGGGGATGTGATATCCCTGATAAACGTCGTCTTCGGTGGTGGCATGTGGAATACCTAGAACAAGTCAACAGAATCCAAGTGCAGATAATGAAGGTAAGGTAAGCACACCTGTAGGCGCTACGGGATGCCATCTCATCGTCTCGCGCAATAGAACGTCCACATACGGCAACGATGTCCGATCGTCAAAGTCGGGCAATCGCTGCCGCCCGACGAAGCGGTCAATTTCGGCCTGTGCACGACGCTGAATATCTGGGTGATTCATCATGAGATAGATAAATATGCCAAGCGTTGCATTCGTCTGCTCGGAAGTCATGTCATGATCCCAATCAACGGGTAAGTAAGACAAACAGTCTCCATCGCGGCTGCGGACGTTGTCAGCCTCGAGGAGTGAACCGAGAGCCAATCAAAGGAACAATTACCTGCATATTGTGTACCTGCAGAGTCTTTGACGGCTTTCACGAGCTCTTGTTTATCAGGACTATCGTCCAGACCATGTTGAACGATGGCATCCGAGACCATGGATGGTACAGCGCTACCTTCGTCCTTGAAAATATCGCCTGTTAGCCACGCATTCACGCGATCATTGGTGATCTCGGGACATACGACACGTCGTTTAACCCACTCGTACGGTCCATTCGTCCCTTCAGACGCCAGACGCTGACACTCGACACCCACAGACTTGAACCCCATACCTGGAAACCACGAAGGTAAAGCCTTCACTGCATCATGCACATTGTCAATGAATAGAACGAGAGAAACCTAGACCGGATTGACTTACCAAATGGAAACATGGTGCACAAGGCGGTCAGTTCGGGCGTGGCCGCCACGCTGACAAAGATTTCCGACGCTCGATGCATCATCGCTACGAACGTTTCACCTTCCTTCAGGTCATACCCATACGTCACCTCCATGACCACGGCTCCCACGAACCTATGATGAATGAGCACAACCCTATCGCGGGACACATGGGGCGCAGGTATAAAAATTGTAGTGTAACATACGCACGTGATGAAATGGTCCACATAATGCTCAGGGTCGTCCAACAAGCGCGTCAACATTTCATATGCCTTTTTCAGTGGTCTGTTGCGGTGCGCCCACGCGGCGTTGGCGTGGAAGGACTGGTGCATTAGACGTCGGTGCAGTCTGAACGTCGGCCCGTACTGCAAGACGCTAGTTGTCGACTCCCAGCCGAACCTGCGCAAACGTGGATGAGAAGCGTCCCACCGTCAGCCCGCAGCTCGAGAGAAAGGTCACGCAGGACAGAACGCAAATACACACAGGTCTACGGCAGAGAACACGGGGCGGTTCGAGTACTTTTCCGAGCGCTTTTCGAGCAACTCGGAGACGATTTCCTCTGAATTCAGCACGATGATGTCCTGTCCCAGGATGCGCACGTATATAATATCGCCTGTTTGTTATGGTTGTACGTCGGTGTCGTGTTTGTCGTTTGCCATAATCGGAAAGTGGACTTACCGTACATCTTCGACCACACCATGTAAGTGAGATGAGGTGAATCTTTGTCCAGGTCGAGAAAACTTCCAATGAATGGGAGGGGTTTCGCCAGGGGGGAGCGGTGGTCGCGTGGGGTGTGATTGTGATTGTATGAACCTCCGTACACCCTCGACGACCAGCAGGGCGACTACCAGTCCAAGGAGTGCTGCAATCATGATGGTTTGTGACTGAAAATGCTAGCGCTCGAGTGGACCCTTAAATGTCGGCACAGTAGTGAAGTTTGATTGGGTCGACTTGGGGGGAATTGGCCTTTTGATAGAAGGTCGGAACGGGACCTGAAAAGTTGACCCGGGTGTGCATACGCAGACACTCTACGCGGAAGAGATGAAGGTCCCTGCAATGAAAACTCTGTAAGCTGAACGGTATCATTTCAACGCAAGCCTACCAGTCTGCGGCTCACCGGTCAGCTTTGATTTTCATATTTACTGTACCAAGTACGCCCAGCCTGGCACGTCATACCGCTTCGATCGCAGTTGGCGTGGCGTGCATTGCCTTGAGGGTGCGGCACGGCGCGGTGGTCACTGGCCGCGTCCTTGATGGTGTAGCGAAGGGGCGATGCAGGGAGGGAGAAAACGGTCAGTTAAGTGTGGGTGGGTGAGGGCGAAGGACAAGGCGCAACTCGGACTCACGACATGTAAATTTGTCGCATTGTTACTTGCAAGATCGTCGTAGATGAAGAATGTCACATATCAAATGCGTTCCCGGACCACCGAGGCGCCGACTCGGACTTCAAAGTATTCTTTTACTTACAGTAATAATAACTCCCTCGTTTTCCTTGCCACATTCGAAGGCCTCAGCACGGTTGTTGTAAGTAGTAGGAACCTGCCTACTCGTAGCACTGTACGACCTTGATACACAATAGACAAATTGGGACAGCCCGCAGCCTGTTTGGAAGTTTGCTTCTTGCCAAATCACTTGCTTGAACTACCCAACACATCTTTTCCCATAACGCTTGGTTTTCGGTAGACATATCTCTCCTCGAGTGGTCAAGTGGGTTCAAAATTCTCATTTGTGTTGCCTGTTGTCACAAGTTTCCACTGCTTTATCGATTCCAGCTCCCGAGCGACGAGTCGGAGTTGGCGATGTTTTGCCCGTCATAGCAAACGAGATATATCTTCACATATTCGAACTCATCGCCCCATCCAACGAGTACCTGCCACCAGAGGAAATCGAGACATTCCACCAGCTTTCTCGCGTTTGCAGGTTCTTTGCCAATGTCTGCCTTCCCCGCGTATTTGAGTCGGTGGAATTTCCTGCCTCCAAATCCCTCAAAGGTGCTCCAACATACAAGGCATTGCTTGGATCCATGCTATGCACACAAATTGCAGAAGAGCAGCCTCTCGCGCTCATGCTTGCCCAGATAACCAGGACGTGCCATTTCACAAACTCCGAGTCGCTGCCCCGCATATGCCATTTGGCGGTTGGTAAAACAATTGCAATGGAATACATTGCTGCAATGACGCTCATGAAGAATATGCGCGAGCTCAAAGTTTCGAACTGGGTTATGGATACGGAACATTTGAGTGCGATCGCGGCACTGCCATCGCTCGAGGATCTATCATTCCATGCGTGCCAGATTCTGGCACTCCCTGCAGATCTCGAACCCGAGGAGAGGCCCGAGTTGACACTCTCTCGGCTCAGTATGGTCGACTGTGTTGATTACCTTCGACTCTTGAATGTTGTTGATATGGAGTGCTTGCAAGTGCTTACGATGGAGTTTTGGTGTTTGGAAGAAGTCTGCTATTTCAAAGGGGGGGGGGATTGGCTGCCCCAATCTTCCATCACGGAGCTGCACTTCCATATTAGCCAATATAGCGACCTGGTAAACATGGAAGAGCCGGACGATTTCCACATACAAATGCCGCAGGCTCTCGAGGTGGTGTGTGTCTCGGTTGAAGAGGTGACGGTTCCTCGCGACGTCATCCGGTGGGCACACATGATCATGCTTCATCCCGTTTGGGTAAATTTTCCTTCGCTCTGCTCATTCACGGTGCAAGTGGCAGATGATACACTGACTCAGGAGGATAAGGACGTAAGTGGATTTGTGTTCCTTGTATGATATCCTGCATGTTTCCTGGATCGCTTACCGTTGTTTCCCTTCCTCTAGGAGCTTTCACTGTCCGTAATTGGTATCAATCTCCACATGCATAAAAGTCTGATGAATGACTGATTGCGTTGATTGCATCAGATACATTGCCCGAAGTTCGAGATGTCCTTTACGAAAAATTTGCTCCTGGGCCTGGTCAGGCTGCTAACCTCAGCTATGTAGATTTTTTTGGAACGGTTTTCCGTTTGGTGGGCGGAGAGTGGTTGGAAGGCGCGTTGTAGAACAGTACACTATATGCAACTTTGTCATTTACCATCTTCTTCCCCGCCCTTCAAGTTATCAGGGCTCGTTTCGCAAGTATGTACTGGAATCATATCACCTGGCAATGTACGTGTTCGCTCATGTCGTGCTCTGTGCCCTTACTTGTCATACATCCCGCCTTCAAGTTTAGCATAGCAGCCCGGTTCAAATTGATCAATGTCAAAAACGTATCCCTAGGCTTGTATGAGCTCGTTGGCGTGACCGACTAGTTTCAAGTTCTCGTTACCGGATTCAACCTGTATCGGTCACTGCATTCCCCGTCCGAGGGTGAATCATGTAAACGCAACGACCCTTTGGCACGGTCACAGTTGTGCCACCGTGGGTGCCATCATGATGCAGCGGCCCCTGCACTACCTCGATGGCCTCTTGTGCAGACTCGGACTTCCCCCTCCCTGTTGCTCAATGTCGTGGCTAGCTGCCACGCATGACGACGACGACTTTGATTCCAACGTGCCGACGCAGTTTGTAACTAGATCATGCCCTGGTGATTGGCCGAAGCAGAGCTGGTAGAAATCTATCACGCGGTGTACTGGTACTAGCAAGTATGCACGTCTTCAATAATCGCATAGTATACATACGAAGCGACCCCGTGAACAGGAAAAAAAAGAATATCATACTTTCGTGTATTGTACTATAATGCAGCTTCCGACCACTCCCCGTCTACCAAACGGAAACACCCTTCCAAAAAAATCAACATGCTTGAGATCGGTACTGATACCGGACCCAGGCCCGAAGTAGTCACGTAGGATACGTCGAACTTTGCGCAATTTACCTGGTGTGCGGTAAACACAACCGGTCTTTCACCCCAAAACTTACGCATGTGGAAACCCGTACCTTTTATGAATCGGGAAAGCTCCTAGCGGAAACGAGAAGTAATTCGGTGAGAGACGCCAAATGAGGAACAAAAATTGACCCACGTCCTCGACCATCGTACCGTCTATCACTCGCACCACGAGTGAGTGAAGAAAAGAAAGGTTGTCCCAAGCATCATCGCGCGACATGCTTTTCAAGACAAACGGGACCATTTCGCGAGCTGCTGCTAATCCATCAACCGAGAAACACAGCACCTCGAGAGACCGCGGCATCTGCTTGAGGATGGAATCCATGTCCAGCGTATAGTCCGGGTCTTGAAATACATGTGCGTCAACCTCCAAAGTATGAAGATGCAGCTCCGTGACGGTAGACCAGTGAAGCCAATACGCCTCTTGCTGAAACCAGATGGTATCGTCGAGAGACATGAAATCCATCGTAAGCAGGCGCAAGCAATCCATGTCGGTGGCTTCCAGGAGTATCTGATACCAGACACACTTGACCACGCTAAGTCGAGGCACTTTTATCTTGATCCATTTCTTCCGGTCGACTCGGATGTCCATGAGGAGACGTTCCGCAATGTAGCACTCATAGAAGGACAGATCTTCGACAGACGGTAGCGCAGCGATCGCACGCCAGTGATCCGCATTCACAGCAAGGTTCGAGAGGTGGAGTTCGCGGATGTTCCTCATGAGCGTCATTGCAGCAATGGACTTCTTCAAAGTGAGGGAATCGGCCGCCCACTGTGAGCACCCGTCGCGGGGCTGCGAGTTCGTGAAATGACACGTTTTCACTGTCTGGGTGAGCGCGAGTGCGATCGGCTGCTCCTCTGCGATCTGTGTACATAGCATATATCCAAGTGACGCCTTGTATGTGGGAGCACCATCGGGGGAAGCAGAACCAGAAAACTCCACAGCCTCGAATACGTGTGGAAGGCAGACATTGGCAAAGAACTTGCAGACACGAGAAAGCCTGTGGAATGTCTCGAGTTCTTCTGGTGGCAGGCGTTCATCGGAGGGAGCGATGAATTGAAAGATGTAAAGGTAAATCTCGTTCGGTATGACGGGTTAACCTTTGTCGTCTCTGCATCGCTCGGGGGCTGAAGAAAATCGGTGAGAGGCAAGTAAACAGGCACCTTGAACTTACTGGTCCACTTGAGAAGGGACATGTCTACTGGGGCGTGAGAATTGCATGTGAGTTTGGCTACATAATGCCATCATTGATCGCATCAGCCCTAGTAGGACTGGCTGCCATTCTGCTTCTGATCAAGGGTGCTCGCAAGCTTCAACGTCGGTCACAAGAAAACTCCCCCAGACCCCCGCTCCCGCCTGGCCCTAAGCCACTTCCTTTCTTTGGGAACTTGCTAGGCATAAATAGAAATGCGCCCTTCCTCACTTATACGGCATGGGCAAAAAAACATGGTGCGTCTGTTTCTCTCCTCGTCACCGGTACTTGAATCCTGAACGCAATGTGGACGCGGGATCGGAGCAGGCGACATCGTCCATATGCGCGCTCTCCGCAGACATATGATCTTCTTGAACTCCGAAGAAGCTGCAAACGCGTTGCTTGAAAAGCGCTCACAAAAGTACTCTGACAGGCCTGGGTCTCCCATCGCAGACCTGTAAGTTCCACTCCACCTTGCTTTTTACCATGTGGTATCGACTTGGCAAAGGTTCGGCTGGGAATGGGCGACGACTAGCGCGCGCTACGGAGCGAGGTTCAGGCTCCACCGACGACTCTTGCACCAATTCTTCAACGCTCAGGCGGTGCTGGCTCAACGCCCAAAACAGCTACAGAAGGCGTACGAGTTGGTGACATATCTCTTGGATGATCCCGCCCACTACGCAGACCATTTCAGGACGTCCGTCTCTATCCTCGGGAATTTACTGCAGTGCTCACACTCGTCATACTCAGGTTCTCGGCCGCCGTAGTCATGGAGGTGACATATGGGCACAATGCAAAGGGAAACGAGACGTTCTTGTCGTCAATGCAACGTGCCGCGGACATCGTTCTACACGCCACCACGGTCAGAGTGATCGCGGTATGTACTGTATTCCCCTTTGGTGCGTCGTTTGAATCAGATTCGGTGAATCTCGTCTCGTCGATCGACTGGTACTGATACGCATAACACAGTAAAGGCACTCCCAACGTGGCTTCCAGGAATGGGGTTCAAGATCCATGCAGACGAGTGTCGACGTCTCACGATAGAGGCAGTAAACGCACCATACGAGTGGGTCAAACTGCAGATCGTACGTACCCAAGTCAATATGCGTGTTTGTGGGGGTTGATGGTAAATATAAGAGAGAAGGCACAGCAGCAACGTCCATGGTTGCTGATGCGATCATTCGACATCGCCTTGACGATGATTCCAAAGACCCGGAGTTAGTTCAAGCAATCAAGGACTCTGCTGGGACACTATACGCAGGTGAACTCTCTGTTTGTCAGAAATATCTTTTCCCTTCAAACCAACCACTTATTCAGCTGCTGTCGAGACGGTTCGTGCGTTTCGCCTTCCCTCGACTTAATCACGGAATCACCGTTCGACAGACGAATGCCACTCTTGTGACGTTTGTCTACCTCATGATGAATCACTCAGAGGTTCAGCAGCGTGCACAAGCGGAAATAGATGATGTCGTCGGGCGTCAACGTTTGCCAGACTTTGAAGACAGAGCATCATTGCCGTACGTGGATGCCATCGTGCGAGAAACAATGCGCTGGCACCCTGTACTACCCTTCGGTGCGTTTGTTACTCGACGCTCGGTTTTCCTGGATACGTTTGACAAGTTTCTAGGAATTCCTCACGCGACCAGCGAAGACGACATTTATCACGGGTATTATATTCCACAACGTAAGTACGTAAGCTATAGGAGTGAGCCCCGTTCGACCGTTTCTGTGCAGGTGTCGCGATCATCCCGAATGTGTGGTAAGAATCGCGGCTACAGTTTGTGTGCATACAACGACGGTGATGGGTCATGGCAGGGCGATGTCGCACAATGAGAAAAAGTATCCGAGCCCCGAGGCGTTCATGCCAGAGAGGTTCTTGGACGAGCAAGGGAGGCTGAACGATGACAAGGTTCCTTTCGTCTTTGGGTTCGGGCGCCGAATCTGGTACGTCGACGGTGACATTACCTAGAAATTTTTATATTGACAGACACCTCATGCAGCCCTGGAAGACACGTCGCAGAGGCCTCTCTGTGGTCTGCGATGGTATGCATGCTGGCATTGTTCAAGATCAATAAGACGGAAGGGTCTGATAAGGTAAAGTGGACAACGGGGTTCTCGAGGCGAGTGTTCGTCTGGCCAGTTTGAGCAGGCGTTCAAGCTGACACGGCACTGCAGCCATCCACTCCCTTTCCCGTGTAAAATCATCCCCAGAGATGACGGAATTGATGATAGAAAGCTGGCGGACTTGATGGATGCGAACCGTGTTGGTCCATGACAGATCTTCATCCTTGACTTTGTTCCTAGTCACAGGCTTTCAAACCTTCATATCTCGTCGCGGGTGATGTCATGTAAGTACAAAGAAGTGATGAAAGCCCGTGGGCGACATTACATATCATCGCGTTTCATTGATCCCTACTACGAGACACCTCCGTCCACTCCCCGTCTACTAAACGGAAGACGGTCCCGAAATAATCCACATGCCTGAGACCAGTGGCAGGACTGAACCTATCATGAAGGATACGTGGAACTTCGGGCGAGTTAGCTGATATGATTCCATCAGCGCAGATATATCAGCACGAAGGGACCCATACCATTTATGGATCCGGAAAGATCCTAGAGAAGCGGTGAGGGAACAGTGAGTGATCAGAGAATTTGGTAGATCTTTCATCGTTCTGAAGCTGAGAAAAGAGGCGAAAATTCGAGACGATCGACAGGACGTATATGTATTGTGAACTCACTGCACCACTCAAAGAGAGTCATGCATTCATGTCTGATGCGTGCGACTTGAGTACTTGAGTCTATCCGATAGATTGGTTTCTCACGCATGATCAACGCATCGCTTCATCACTGAGCAGAGGAGAAGAGGGGTCCACTATCTTGAAGGTCCTCCGTCTTTTCATCCATTCTTTTAGTCGGATGTTCACATGCGTGCATAGCTTGAAGCTGCTCGCAAGGGCGGCTTGCTTTTATAACAAGAACCTTCGACCAGACTCGGATGCGGACAAGTCTGGATTTCTACTACTTTGCGATGACAGTGGACATACCCGCGAAAATCCTGACCGGAGACTGTAATTCCGAGATGGGATATTGTATTCAGTGCTATCGGACAGGACGATAGGAAGGCAATGGATCAATTGAAGCAATTTATTTGCTTTCAAGTTTCCGATTAATCGTTGATATCTTATTTAGCCTGAATACGTACGAAGCGACACTGGCAGCGAACGCACGTTCATTCCCATCCACTTCAAGTCAGTCAACCATGGGAACAATAATTGTATTTGACAAATCCTGAACCACCGGCCCGACTTGAGCACCTTCTGCCGTCGAACCCGCAGGCCAAAATCTCGAGTCGGATATTGAACTTTGTGACGTACTTGTGGGACCTTCTTCCCCAAAGGCTTTCCTTTGCTCTTGGAAAACAACTTGCACTCAAACCCGGTCGCGACTTTCCACTCCTACCTTTCCGATTCTCGTCCTTCCTCTCGTTCCGTAATGCAATGTTATCAGCCCGCTTCTTTTGCTAAGCAGCCATCGGCGCAGCGACCTGCTCCTTCCTCTCCTCCTGACCGAGCCGAAATCGTCAGTCAACTATCGTAGCGCAGCACAATGAAAGTAAGCGGCAACGAGGGACTCACCACTTTGTCTTGCTCGGCACCTTTTCTTTTCGTTTGATCGATTTATTCAGCTGACCCTCGCTGACTTTGACATTGACGCCCTCCACGCGAGCCTCGGCCTTCGACCAGCGCTCACGGTCTTCTAATGTTTTGCGTTTCTCTTCCGGGAGAATGGCCAGCTTGTCTTTGCGTGCGGTAAGCTGCGTAAGAGCCTGCGTAGGGTTGGATACCGTGACTGTCTTGAATTGAGCTGCTTTTTTGCTCGCCGAACCAGCGAGAGCAGAGAACGCGACTTTTGTTAGCGGACCGTCGGGGTGGTTAGAGGGACCCAGGGTAGACACTCCAGTTGCGTTCGCCACGAGTAGTTGACTCTGAGAAGAAGAAGTCAGTTAGGTCCATGTCTCGCTCGGCATGACCAGAGACGGAGGACACACACCTTGGTGCTTGCAGATCTGGTACAGATTTGCTCTTCGACATCTTTTCTTTTTCTTTTTCTTTTTCTTTCGTCTTCCCCCTTTTCCGTTTTTCCTTCGGCCTCGGCCCTCTTCCGCTCCTTTTTCTCCACGCCGCACGTGTCTCCGACGTTCCTCGATCAGCTCGTCCCTGTCACCCGCTTCGTCGTTCTGTACCTGGACGACGAAACGCAGATGCGCGCGTGCAGTTTCTCTCGTAACATCGTTATACTTTCCGGCTGGGCCATCGGGACTATCTCATTGCTGTCGAATTTTCGGTTGCCATCGTCTTTGAGGGCTGTGGGACCGTCGATTTCCATCGCTTCCTCGTCATCATTTTCCGAGTTCTAGTTTGAATTGAGTCCAAGTTCGAGGCCTCTAGCCGCGCCTTCCGCTTCCCTTTGCGATTCCCGTTCGACTCGAGAGATCTCTTTGCCTGATCGATTTGAATGTCAATGATACGTTTATGATTGGCAGGATCGAGTTGAGAAAGTGGGGCATGGTGGGGAACGGCGTCAACACACAAGCAGGAAAGCTGAAGACGAGACGGCGTTACCTTGTCGTGTCTGGCCTTCTTGGACGCTTCTTTCACCACTTGTTTGGGCACTTTGTTCTTGTTGTCGATATTCGCTTGGTCCCTAAATCGAGTCGGTTTCGCGGTTTCGCGAATGTACAACGGTGTTCATCACAGTGAGTGGGGATGACCATTAGGTAAGCGGTTAACTCAGCCTGAAGGCTGATCACGTCATGAAAAACCCCTAATCTGGTGCACTCCTGTCCTCCAACTGTCCTCCAACATGTCCACCTCGCACTATTTTGACGCCTCTAAAGTGGGGGAGGATATCTGTGGTGACTTACCAAGTGATCCTACTGACCCAAATGCTTGGGGCCCTTCGCAATTGACCAGCTTCCTCGAGGGGATCGTTCGAGGATCATACGGCCTCCTGGACATAAAATACACCGATAGCGGAAATGCAAAAGCGCTGCTAAAATCCCGCCCGGATTTACGAAAAACCCTGGTTGCAGCATGGAACAATCAAAATTTCAGCGAGGTTCTGGACATCCGTCCGTATCTCCTTTGAATTTATGACCGTTCCAGAGGAGCAAAGCACATAACCCGCTAAATAGAAATCCTTCGCGCTGAACACCACACTTTTTACGCCTCCAGAGTGGAGGAGGCCATCGGGGATGACTTACCAAGTGATCCTACTGACCCAAATACTTGGGGCTCTTCGCAATTGTTCTGCCTTCTCGTGGGGATCGTTGAAGGATCATACGGTCTCTTGGACAAAAAATACACCGCTTCGAAAACACAAAACCGTTACTCAAAACCCGCCCGGATTTACGAAAAACCCTCGTTGCAGCATGGAACAATCAAAATTTCAACGAGGTTCTGGACATCCGTGCGTATCTCCTTTGAATTTATGACCGTTCCAGAGGAGCAAAGCTCATAATCCGCTAAATAGAAATCCTTCGCGCTGACTCGGAACAAGGTGTCTATTCGGCCTCAATGGGTGGGTTCAGAACGGTACAGGTATCGTATTCTACTCACCGCTTCTTCACGCTCTCCTGTACTAGCCACCCATGTTCTGTCGCCACGGGAGAAAGAAAAATTATTGGCTGCGATGTCGCAACCCTATCAAGGCGTTGCCGCCGACGCTTTGTACGAATACCTCAAACAGAACGATCGCTACTTCCATGACCGGAATTATGCCAAGCAAGGGTACTATGCGAAATTCTGTTCCATCGTGCAAAGTTCAGGCATGGGAAAGACCCGTACCATCTTGGAGGTCCTCCGTCTTTCCATTCAACCTTTGGGCGAGTGCTCACATTCTTTCGTAGCTTGGTCGCAAGGGCGTCCTATTGTTATACATCAACCTTCGACCCCGCGAGGACAAATCTGGAGTTCCCGATCGCGACGAGATACCCGCGAACATCCTGACTGGAGATTGCATCTCAGAGACAGATTATCATGTCCGATGCTGCGCTCTGTTTGCTGCAATTTTCAAGCTGGTTCGAGACGACCTCTCTGACCGGCTGAAAATTCATGACACCGCAGCAGTCGAGAGTTGGAACAAGGACATGTGCAAGTTGCGCTCACCATACCGTGTCGAGTTTTTCAAACGATTGGAGAAGGCATACAACAAAGTGGGTTTCGAAAATCCCTACCCACATTGATCTGTGATTTGATGTAATTCGGCAGATCAATAACGAGATCCTAATTCCGACTGCCTCTCCTATCTCCGAAGACTCTGCTGGTTCTGTGATCAGTATTGCCGAGGAGAAACTATCACACTACTTCAACAATATGAACGGAATGTTCAAGTCAGCATTTCCCAGCGCCACGGACCATGAACCCAAGCTGGTCATCGCGTTAGATGAGGCTCATCCCCTCCACGAGCTGAAAGAATTTAACCCTGCGACAGTTCTGTTTCGGGTAATCTGTTCGTATTCTGGAAAGGACCGCCCTAGAGGAGCAGTTTGGGTGCTCTTTGCTTCGACGACATCAAAGGTCGCCCATTTTGCATCCCCACAAAAAATCTGTAGGTGTCCTTTCTTTTTTCTTTTTTCTTTTTTCCTTTTTTTCCTTTTCTTTTTTTTTCATCTTGCTAAGAAATCTATTAGTCAACTTTGCTAGAATTGCAGTTGAGGGTCAATTGGCATTCCCACCGTTTTGTGAGATGGCATGGGATCAGTATGCCCCACGACTCAGTGATGTTCCACCTGGTGAGGTTGCAAAAGCAGAGCATATCATACGATATGGTCGCCCTCTGTGAGTTTCCCCATATTATTTGAATGTGTATTGTTGACTTCCCACCAATAGTTGGATGTCTCTGAAGGAAGGGCACAATTTGGAATGGGTTTTTCAACTCGCGGTACAAAAGCTAATCGCAACAACAGAGTACATCGGATCGGATCCTTACCAAACACTTGCGGTACTCGGTCAACGGTTCTGCCTGGACCTTTGCTTTGGTCACCGGGATGTCACTCGGTTTGTCGAAACTTCTGTTGCAAGCCACCTCCGTGTATGCATCACAACGACCGAGAATGGTATCTGGAGATACACCACTTACCCATCCGAACCCTTCTTGTCATGCGCTGCAGCGCATTTGTTGCACGAAGACAGTCGCTCACTGCCACAAACATTGACATACCGCCTCAACAATGGAATGATCGAGACTGGGACGCACGGCGAGTTGGTCAGCCGGTTGTTCTGGCTGATCGCCAAAGATCTGTTTGTAATTCACCAGAAGGGTTCGCGGGACTCTTACGATCGATCTGCCGCTGACTTTAATACGGAGCTGTATCACTGCAGCATGATCCCTGTGGTCGATTTTTTCGAATTTGTCTTTGGTGAGGATTTCTGGTCGCGTTGTGCAGGCCCCGAAGCCAAGCAGGCATTCAAGGACGCCTACGTGAATTTTTCACATTGGGTTTCCATGGAGTCCGACATCCGACAAACCGACTCTACTGAGAATCAATTGAGGCAAGTCACGGTCAATTTCTTTCGCGACTCTCATTGATGGTTGATGCCCATATACAGCCTGAACCAATGGACGATGCGACACTGGTACCGAACATCTGCTATCCAGTGTTGCCACAATCAGCCTGGTATCGACCAAGTCATTCCCATCTATTTCAAGTCAGACAAACCCGGAGAAAGTGGTGACCAGTGCATGTCCCAGATCCTGATATCTGACCAGGCTGGTGCTTTTGAGCAGTCTGATGCGATGAACAAGATGTTTAGGACCGGTCCTACGATTGGTGGCTTAGATCAGGATCTCTCAAAACCTTACATTGCAATTGTAGCCGACCTCGGCCTCCATGAACCTTCACTGAAGGTGACCTTCCCTAAGTGGACTTCTCTGCTGAGACCGGACGATGGGTCGTGTCTTTGCATTTGGGCTTCCGCGCTCGACGCGAAGACGTATCGGTTCTTGAAAGACCTCCCCGAGGTGCTGAAAGCGCTGCAGGACCTGGTTCAGCGGCAGGAGATGCCCGAGTCGGAGCGACGATTTGCGGAGTACGCGAGAGACAAAATGAAATATGGCAACTCTGCTGAAGCAAGATACATGGAATGGGAAGGTAGCCGCTCCCCTCCGATACATTTGAATACCTGCTAACCCTCATCCCACTCAAGTACTACCCACGAAAGAAATTGATGGTGACACCGCGGTGCGTTCGCGCCGCAATGCCATTATATGAATGATGTATTTCGCGAAACCGACTTGACTTACTGTTTGTATTTAGGGACCAAGCGAATACCAGAATAAAAGGGCGCCGCAACCAGCAGTGAAGGAGGCGTCCAAGAAGGCCAGAGTCGACAAGGTAATACTGTCTCGTCTCTATCTTTCCTACTTGTTCGTTGACGCCGTTCCCCACCATTCTCCCCTACTTTCTTACTAGCTCGGTCCTGACAATCAGGAAACAATCATGGAGAATCAAAACGAAGCGGTGCTCGAACAGAAACAGAGCGCTCTGGAGTCGAACAAGGATCGCAAACGGAAGCGGAAAGCGTCGCCAGAGGGCACGGACTCAAATTTGGAAAATTATGACGAGGAAGCGACGGACATTGACGATCCTGAATAAGTCTAGACAGTTGTGGGTTCAGATGTTCAATCGCGCTCATCGATAGCCTGTCAGCTGAAACTCTGGATCAATCATGTGTACTTTTATTAGAAATGTGATCATGTTCAGACGAGAAACGTCTAGCCTCTCATCGATTTCAAACTATTGATCCCAACCCCATGGATTTCTCGAAGAGAGATGTATATTTCATCTGCCAAGTCGTCTCGTACTAAATATATAAACGTAACTAGGACACCCACATAGCGGGTCGCCTGCTTGCACGCTTGCACCCTCGTGAATCCCTGGGACCCAACATTTTCCCTTTGACTCTATTTTTTCAGCCACAGCCAATGTTCTTCGTATGTGAACCTTATTCCCGGCGCCAGATCATTGAGTTGCAACGGTTTCCCCAGTGCAAATAATTAATGGAGCAAACCAAGTTTGGTAAATTTCACTTCAAGTTTCTAGTGTCAAGGGCCTGAGTCAAGGCACACGGGAAGCCCTTGTCTTGAAGAACGGAACCGGACCATGTTTCTGTAGTGCCTCGATCTGTTAAAATTGGTGCTCATTGACGCAGCAATGACGCTCCGCTGCGTAAATTCAGACCGTGGTCCATGAGACGACTTTGATCTTGCATTGTCCATGTGGTAAGCCTCCGAAACAGTGGGGAGGGCGGCTCATAAAGCACTTTGTCCGACTGAGGTTGTGCGCGCTGGATTCCCGGAGTCGTTTGACATGTAGCAGGGTGAAGAATCCCAGGCAAAACCGCACGCAAGGGGGGAAAATAGCATGTTTATAGAGTTTGCTACTAGGGCGGTGGCGTGCGTTGGATGAAAAAAAAGTCTTGCAGTGACGTGAGAGTGTTCTCTTACTGTTTAGATTCAGTCTCATCGACCGCAATGAATAAAAGGAAAAACAATCATGTTCTTCCTGGTGGTGGTGGTGACTGTGGAAGTGCTACTAGTAATAAGCGCGGAGAGTAAAAAATGTGATCCTGTTTCTAACAACTTCGACGACGAGCAGAAAAAGTTCGTCCCGGCGATCTCCTTCATCTACCCCGCGTTGCATCTTCGTATCCACCATCCCACACAAACCCAGTGCGTATTCTTGAAAGTGCCACTGGGAACCGTATCCTGACACCCACACCTTCATACCAGAGCTAAAGAAGGATCCAGGCGTCCCAAAACTCCCCGATCTCAAACTTCGAAATGCAGAGAAACAGAAAGCACGGTCAGCATGCAAAATAATGCCACATTTTGTCTCCTTTAGCCACCTGCACGCGCGGATCCCCCACTCCTCCCTCGCAATGCTAGCGTTCGCCGTTGACCAATCCCAATCCTCCAGTTCGTTTCCAGACGCTCTATCTCCCGCCTAGAAAACCACGGAGCAGGTGCGCCGACATTACGTCCGCACGCTGCACAAGGTCATCGACGAAAGCGACATCATCCTCGTTCTCGACGCGCGAGATCCAGAAGGGTGCAGAAGTCGACTCGTTGAAGAGGAGGTCCGGAGGCGGGAGAGCGAAGGGAAGAAGCTCGTGTTCGTCCTCAACAAAATGGGTGCGCGCGCTCACGTGCTTTCGTTTTCGTCTCTCACCGATTTCCTTTCAGATCTCGTTCCAAGGGAGAACGCACAGAAATGGTTACAGTATCTTCGACATTACTCCAGCACCTCCGTTCCGTTCGGCGCCGTCCAATCAGCGATTGAACTTGTCGAGCGCGACGGCTCCAGCACTTCTTAGGCTCTTGAAGGCGTACAAGCCGAGCGCAGCCCACAGCGTGAAGGTCGGCGTTATCGGGTTTCCGAACGTGGGTAAGAGCAGTCCGATCAACTCTCTCAAATGATCCAAGGTATGTCACTCCGCTTGTTGTCTGACCGTTTTTCTTCCAACGCGTCCTCAGGTGTGCGCAGTGGCAACGCGACCTGGACATACCAAGGATCTACAAACGGTCCAACTCCAGTACGGTATCAAGATAATCGACTCTCCGAGCGTCGTATTCGACGAAAACGAGGATGACCCTGCGATCAGTCAACGTCAAAAGGGTAGCATACTACTCCGTAACATTGAAGATCCGATCGCCGTTGGTGAGTCGGTTCTGTCTAGTGACCAGGACCACCACCAGCGGACTGCGTCGAACACGATGACGAAGATGGACATGACGACCGACACACTACAACGAAATTTACGAACGCTCGGTGCGATTCGGACGACAACGTGTCGTGCTGGCAACACGACGACGCGGCGAGGTGATGACATGAACACAATGATCCGACATCACCACAGCCAGCATTTCCCGCAGCCGCGGTGCGCTGCGTCTAACAACGTGCATTAAGTCTTTGATGCTAAACCCTTCTAAGTGCCTGACGTTGATGCTGGATATGTTGTGATAGAGTCCACCGTTCTGTTTTGATGGGAAGGAGCCTGGGAAAATACATCCGTAAGTGCTTCCACTTGTCTAAATTATTATCGTTTTATCTTTTAATCTATTTTGTCCAGCCGGTCCGCTATACCCAGGTGTCAGCACCTTCATCGTGCGACGATCACTTTCATCAAGCTTTCTTGATTCGACTTTCGTTTTCGTAGAGAGTGGTTGTGGGGTTGGATCAGACAGGGTTAGGTCAACAAACGTAGCTTCGCTCTCCCCACTCACTGCATGACTATATACTACTAGTCATCGTCCCACTCATTTTCGGAGCTCGAGTTGTCTTTCCTACACCTCCATCAAGACGTCGAGATACCAGAGACTCATGCCTTCCCGTCATCCAGCAGTCGTCGAACAAGCCTGCCTTTTTCTACTCCCTTGTTGATCATTACTAACCTCCACGTGCAGGCCCAGGTGATGGGTCGAAGACCAAACATCTCGCACATACTACCTGTTCAACGATAACCCTTCCTCAACCCGTTCCGCAGAGATGTTAACTCGTGGACTAAGTCCCCACAGGAAATCACAAAGCACACCCGAGACTTTTCTTCTCTCATTGCGTCTGGCTGAGCTGGGAAATAGCCTTGGAGTGTAGCGTGGCCCAACGGTGGTCGTGAGTACGGTCGAGTTCCACACCCACCTGTTCTAGCTGACGTGGAAATGTGACAACTAACTTGCTGCCGCAACGAAACGCTAACATAGCCAAAAATTTGCACTGATCGAAAGCAAGGTGTAGATGGAACCACGGACTCGCCGCCCTTCTACCATCGCCCGCTCCGCCTTACACTGGAGGCGAACTTGGTGACAAGCACCATCAAGAGTTGACAGTGTTTGCTCTTGTGAGTCTAGACTCTTTCGCGAAAATCTTCACCCATACCTGTTTCGATGATCCGAATGTACTTCATCAGTTTGATTGTTATCCGGTTAGTTCCTAGACGTGGTGCCAGCCGGACATTTATTAAGTCAGGCGCACGTACTTGATGATATTTGTGCTCATTCACACTTACTACTCAATGCTCTTTAAGGCGATCACAACCATTGCCGTCGCAGTGCCTGTTTTCGTTCTGGCCACCCATAGGGGGGGAAATGATGGTATAGCCATACCACTCACGAAACGCTCTGATACAGACGCGCTCGAATTTCATACTACATCACATAACACGTAAATCGACCTGTGATGTCCTCATGTATAGTTTTTTCTTAGACCTTTTTAGCAAGGTCATCCATGGGCCAAGTGGCATGGATGATTCCGAAACGAACACGGGAATGCCGCATGATCATCCTTCTGCTGTGAAACGGGATGGGTCCGGAGCTGGTGTTGCTTTGACAAGCTACAAGGATGAAATGTGGTATGGGATCATTTCGATCGGCACTCCTCCCAAGTCCTTCACCGGTAAGTACTATCTTTCCGTGCATTCGTACACACACACAATCCAGTCCCCACCTTAGTCCAGTTCAACACTGCTTCTAGGCAAGTGATTTCTGTCAGTACATGCACTCTTTCATCTTACGCGACCAAGCGATCTCTTTGTTCCAGCCGTAACCGGTGATGAGAACTGCAGAAGTCACGCTAACCTCTGGGATCCCGCCGCATCGTCCCACGTCACCAACCTGGACCTCAATACAGATCCCCAATCAAACGTGGACCTCAATACAGACTTTTCGATAGACTTTGCAGATGGTAGGATTGCCGGTGGTAAACAATATACGGACAATGTGACCATTGCTGGTTTTACCGTATGTTTTTATTGTTTGCGAACATCATCACTTCCGACCGATGAATAGGCAGACATTCAAACCATCGGTGCCGCAACAACATACTCTTCAACTATGCGAGCATCTGCGTTCGCTCCAGATGGTATATTGGGATTGGCTTTCCCGTCTTACTCACATTTTCGTGGCAAGAGCCCTCTGTTTCACACGCTCTACAATGAACGAAAGCTGTCTCAACCAGTGTTTTCACTCAGGCTCTCCTCTCCCGGAGGCGAGCTGTACATCGGTGGAACGAACCAGGCGCATTATATTCATAACACCCTCATCTTTACCCCTGTAATACGTCCGGTGAGCGTAAACGCCAGGCGGTATGGACTCTGCATACTTAGATTCCCCTTTCAGGGTTTCTGGGAGCTGAAGATAGATAACATTCAAGTGAACGGACACATAGTTCTGACAGATGTAGCCGCCGTCATCGACACTGGTGCCCACTTCATTGTTGGTGATCCGCGGCGGGTTTTGGCCCTGCACCACGCGGCTGGCGGGGTAGCATTCGGCCAGCGTGGATATTACACGCGTGAGTTTCGGTCGATTTTGGTACTTTTGATTGACTCCCTGTAGTTCCATGCAGGTCTTTTCCCTCTGTGACTTTTACCATTGGTGGAATGCCGTTTTTGATCCTTGACCTTGACCGAGGACGGATTCAGCCCGGCTCGCACCAATGCTTTAGCGGAATTGTGTCCGTGGAAAAATTTGGTGAGATTCTTTTGAGCGGCACTTCCCCTTCCCATGCTGATTGGTGAGCCCGACCAGACTCTTGGTCGATTGGGACCATTTTCCTCCAGCAGTACTATAGCGTGTTTGATTTCAACAGCGTGTCACCGCGAGTCGGATTCGCATACCTTAGGCCGAGTTGAAGGTAATACGCTATACCAAGCAAGCTAGATACATACTACACACCAGTGTTTTTTTGCACAAGAGGTCTGATTGTAGAATTACGACCTGCCACGTCCCTACCATTCTGTATCATCATGCTCGACATCCTGGAGCTCGTCCTCTTCCGAAGACGTTCGCAAATGTGTGACCCCAAGCATGAATAATAAAACGTCACCTCGCAGCCCCCGCAAATCTTGGCTAGTAGGCAATCATTGGTACCACATACGAACTCAAAATCTTCCTCCCCGTGTACCGGCAGGCGTAGAGGACTTCGGAGGAAATGGCAACGGTGCGCGCTATGTGCCACCTCTGCCGTGAACGCGTACGCCCACACCAACCCTCCACGATGGTGCGTCCCCCAAGGGCCCTGGGTCTCCAAGTCCCGTGGGCCGTTTGGCGCGCGCGATGCCGACGACGCCCACGCCCACGAGCAAGGTCATTTATCCTCTCTGGTCGTTTTCATTATCCCCAACTTGAACGAGTCTGGTGATTGCGCGAGCACCATCACCGAGCGAGGGTATACATACAAGCGGACGTCCTCTAGAAATGGTATTATATCCGTCGGCGCACTCGCCTCCCTCAAAGTGACTGCAATTGCCACTCCTGTGTTCTGGATCATCTGAAATCATGGTTGTGAGTGGTGTTGATTTCCCCCCACCCACCCCAACTACGGAATGTTACGGAGGGTCCCAGTGAGACAGGCTGTATGTTCCCTAACTGAGAAGGTTCTGGTCCGGACATTACAAAGCTAGCAGTATTTTTCGTCCATCCTTTGCCTTGAGCTACCCGGAACACTATTAGAAATGTGTCGATTGTCTGATGGGTGCTCGTGAGTAAAACAGAAGTGAACTAATCAAATAATCGTCACCTGGAATTGAATCTGAGAATGCGCAACCACCTGTGAAACTGAATTTCCGATCCCGAATAGGACGAGGAAAGAAACAGACACGACGGAATACAGTGCGGCTGACTTGATTACCCTGGCAGCGGCTGAGGTGTATTCTGTTCCGTATCTCGGTCCTATCAGGGAGACAATGCGGTATCGGAAAATTAGCAGACGGACAACGATAGCAATGGTAAGAACGATGTTCAGCCCCAGCGATAGAGCAATGCAAGGCGGGACGAAGTCGATACCGGTCGTAGTATATGGATTCGTGGTCAAATACACTATCCCCATGGCTGCGCGTTCAAAGCATACGTCAGGCCTGGCTCACTAGCCTTTGATAGAATAGAATGTACTGACATATAGAGGCGGCAAACAACAGGCAAGGAAAGAACATAACGATCCAGAGAGGGACTCGACAACTTGGATTCTGATATATGACTTTGAAGCGCCGTACCTGACTTGATGGTGGACTGGTCAATGCTTATTAGAGAGTATGGTTTGATTCACACTGGCTACTAGAGCGTCGGATAATTACGTTTCCCGCAATGTTTATCGGGGTGGAGAACATATTGGTCTCGAATGCAACTGGACCGCCTGGGTAGTTACAATCGTCGATGAATGTCATCTGGGTGAATCCTGCGAGTCCGATCATGGCTAAAGTTCGGAGGAGGAAGGTGGTAGTGATGAAGAGGAGTAAAATGAATCGTTTCTTGAACTCAAGGCGATTTTTTTTCACGCACGAGGCGATAGAAGGACAAGATGTAGAGCGAGACTGTAACACCATAGGTGATGGCGGTAATGATGACGGCTTGAAGCAAGCACCTCTCGGAAAAGAGGGCCTGGGTGTCTTCATCTGGAACCCAACTCGAGTCAGACGACATGTCGGCAGGCAGTGGGCAGACGGTGAGGCTTCTGATGATGATATTGGCTGGTGGCCGGGCAGTTCGGCACAGCACGCTAAGACGGAATGGAGGCGTGAGCACACACTGAGCACTGATTATTTTGAACACACCTGTTTAAATTGCCGAGGGTGGTTGGTAGGATGGAGTCAGATTGCTGACCGAGACCGAGTCTGGGGATGCATTGTTAGTCAAAGGGAAGGGGACGGCCAGGGTGGCATCGGAGAAGGGAATCAATAAGAGAGGCTCAAGCATGAGCTACGCTGTTGCAGGGCGAACTGCTCCAAAATGAGGCAGGGGAGAAAATTTGCGCAAGGCGGGAAGAGTTGGAGAATATTTGGTGCTCTATTTTTTGCGACTGCCCTCAGGCTGCTCCATCTTGAACCTAGCCGTGTCCGCCCATTCATTTCCGATTCGGCGAGTCCGAGTCCCAGGCAGGCCAAGGAGATTATTTCTACTCACGACCGGTCAGACATCGTCATTTACTCGGAAGTACATGTTGATCCATGGCGGGGCGTACGTTGGAACAAATGTCCATCACCATCATGACTGAATCGGCGAGTACAAGGTCCAAGTTGGGACCTGGGTGCACCTTCGAGTCGGGGGTGGACCAAATTATCGTGGAGTTATCGTATCACATTCAAGTACTTGTAAAGTACTGTGCGTTCAGTGTCGAAGTGCTAATAAGCGCGGAGAGTAAAAAATGTGGTTTCTAACAACTTCGACGACGATCTCCTTCATCCGTTCAGAATCTCATAAATCCACCATCCCACACAAACCCAGTGCGTATTCTTGAAAGTGCCACTGGAAAACGTATTCCGATACCCACACCTTCATAAAGAAGGATCCAGGCGTCCCAAAACTCCCCGATCTCAAACTTTCGAAATACAGAGAAACAGAAAGCACGGTCAGCAAGCAAAATTTTATCTCCTTTAACCACCTGCACGCGCGGATCCCCCACTCCTCCCTCGCAATGCTAGCGTTCGCCGTCGACCAATCCCAATCCTCCGGTTCGTTTCCAGACGCTCTATCTCCCGCCTAGAAACCACGGAGCAGGTGCGCCGACATTACGTCCGCACGCTGCACAAGGTCATCGACGAAAGCGATATCATCATCCTCGTTCTCGACGCGCGAGATCCAGAAGGGTGCAGAAGTCGACTCGTTGAAGAGGAGGTCCGGAGGCGGGAGAGCGAAGGGAAGAAGTTCGTGTTCGTCCTCAACAAAATAGGTGTGCGTGCTCACGTGCTTTCGTTTTCGTCTCTCACCGATTTCCTTTCAGATTTCGTTCCAAGGGAGAACGCACAGAAATGGTTACAGTATCTTCGACATGACACTCCAGCACCTCCGTTCCGTTTGGCGCCGTTCAATCAGCGATCGAACTTGTCGAGCGCGACGGCTCCAACGCTCGGAGCGCTCCTTAGGCTCTTGAAGGCTTCCAAGTGCGCAGCCCTAGCGTGACGGTCGGCGTAGTCGAATTTCCGAACTTGGGTAAGAACAGTCCGATCAACTCTCTCAAATGTGTGTCACTCCGCTTGTTGTCTGACCGTTTTTGCTTCCAACACGTCCTCAGGTGTGAACAGTAGCAGCGCGACCTGGACATACCAAGGATCTACAAACGGTCCAACTCCAGTACGGTATCATGATAATCGACTCTCCGGGCGTCGTATTCGACGAAAACGAGGATGACCCTGCGATCAGTCAACGTCAAAAGGGTAGCATACTACTCCGTAACGTGGTCAACGTCGACTCGGAGGACATTGAAGATCTGATAGCCGTTGGGTGAGTCGGTTCTGTCTAGTCCCTCTATTTGGCCAACCAATCATTTCTCTTTCTCTTTCTAGTCAAAGACATCCTATTGCGAACCGACCACGATACGATACAAGAGATATATGGGCTCCCAAAATTCTCGAACACGATCAAGTTTCTGGCCATGTTGGCGCTGAGCAGCGGTAAATCTCTCAAGGTCACATTTCTCCCGTCTTTGAGGTGCGTGATGTTGACGTGCAGCATTTCCCATCTACAGGGTGGCACCCCACGGACTGGAACCACCAAAAGATCCCTTACGTTTCGATCCCGCCCACGATCCATCCTTCGATGATACCCTCTACGATCCAGAACAGCGCATCTACGACCGGTATCACCCCCGTCGTGGCACCCGGCGCCGAGACGGTCGGGCAGGCGCAGATCCTGACAGAGTTCTCCAAGCCGTTCGAGCTCGCAGACTTGTTTGGTGCTGCGGACGTGGGCGCTTTCGACGGGAATATGGCAGCGGAGGCGGAGGGGGCAGAGGACACGCCGATGCGGCGGACGCCACGTCGGAGGGTCAGGAAGCAGAAATGGTGACGGTGACGAACGAGATACCGGCGCGGATACCGGTTAAACGGTCGCGCTCGCCTGGACTCAGTTCCGTGGACGGGAGGCAGCGGACCAGTAGGTCGTCAGACCCGGCGTTCGCACAGACTCCGAAGAGATTCCGGAGGGCCAAGGACCTGTCGGCCTACGAGGCAGCGGCTGCTGAGAACCATCATCACCACCCGCTGCGGCGGCGGGCGCTGAAAAAAGGACGTGAAGCGGGCGAGGCATGCGGCGATCAGGATGTTGAAGCGGTCGCAGAATAGTATGGAGGTGGGGGTGGAGGCGGATGGATTGCAGAATACGGGATCGAGCGTTAGTTGGAACGTTGGCGGGCCGACGTTTGCTATCGAGTTTGTATTGTTAACCATCCGGTTCACAAAGTAAGGAATCGATACTGTTATTAACATATGTACATGCTGAATATTCATCGTTAGTTCGCGATAGATGTGTACGGTGGAGATACATGACAGCATTAATAAAAGAACATCCAGGGAAAGCACGAGCAAAATGCCCCATCTTCCCAAGCGAGTTTCTCATCCCCCTCTGAGTCATCCCCGCCCACTCCTCCCACTATGAGATCTGCGCATCGTCACTCCAAGCATCGCGCGCATGCCATGTATACTCAGGTGATTGTCGTCACCATCGCCTTTCCCGCCACCAATCGCGTTGGCGTGCACTGATGGCGACTCCACCAGTAACGCCTGCTTGCGCGATTCAGGTCCAACAGTGGCTGTGTTGAGCACTTTGACGAAACCTCTGAAGTGACGGAACGGGCGTTGATACCGAATTTCGATCGATTTTGTGATCGTGATCGAGTCATGTGGGAAGGAAATGTGAGCGGAACATCATCGATGTAAGACGACCTCGGCTCACCTCTGCGTCGCATCTACATAGTGCTCTCTGTCGAATCTACTCTCCGTCTTGACTGAAATGCCGGCGCGGGAGATGGTGATGCCCTTGTTTTCGAGTCTGTCGAGGAAGATGAATGGGAGAGACGGGGAACGACAAAAGACAAAGGCAGTCCAGGCATATGCACACGCGCGGATGGAAGTAGGCAGACGCGTCCACAGCACAACAGAACCTGAGCCCAGGTGGCATACGGAATAAAAAACTGGAGACTTACGAGGTTTTCGTGGATTGGACGTGTGTAGAGATGGATCGGGCGGCGTAAATTACACCGAGGATGATGCCAACAAAGACGATCGTGGTCTACAGTGGTACGGTGTTATCCAACTGATATCGGCCCGATATACGAGGTCAAAAGAACGTACCATGACGAGCGAAAAGACGTCAATCCTTATCCCGGTGATTGATGGCATCACGAACTTTTAGGTTATCACAAGGAAAACTGAGGACGTACCACGAAGCCATGATAAGGGAAGATACAAAGGTGGTCAGTGTGGTTGTTGTCAGTGGCGTTGAACACTCGTTCTCACTGAGTGTCTGGTCGGTAGTAAGGGAAAAGAAAGTAAGAGTGGCAATCGGTTGGTATATTGGAGCAATTATTTAAGTACAGCCACGAAACCCAAAATGAGGGTTAGGGTTAACAATGATGTCAAGTAGTAACTGCCTTTGACAACCGCTTCTCCCCCCGCGCCCGCTGAACTGCAGCGAGGACTTGTGCGTGCACGCCCTTACCCGCAGCGATGACACCGTAGTTTTCCCCCAGCGTCCTCCCAAGCCTAAAATCGAGAGGTTCGCCTCGTGAATCCGTGATGACACCGCCTCGAGCAGTGTCCCAGAGGCATGGTCCTAGTGTCTGTCAATACACGACTGCGGAAATACGAAAACGCGACTCACCCAGATCTTCTTCTGGTACCCGGTGCCAGTGGGCATCCGGAGATAAACACTGCCGTTGCCTCTGACCAAGCAGTCGTACTTAGTTTGACTGTTCGGGCAGCCGAGGACACCAAGGACGACCTCTCCATTGAAGATCAACGCCAGACACATTGCATACTGTCCACCGCGCAAGAACCCCTTTGTACCATCGATTGGATCGAGGGTCCACCAACTGAGAGCAACACGTCAAACAATACTTGCGCGAATTCTGTAGTGACCGACTACGCACCTCCCTTGATCGTTCCCATGGTCGATCGCATCCAAGATTTGCTCAGACGTGCGTTGCCTGGCCGGGACCAAGCCCCCACTCAGCGGACTCGCTTGCCACTAGGTTGGCCGTGAGTGCTTCGTTGGAGAGCGCAACGATGCGGTTCCGGAGCTCATCGGCGCCCTCTTGGCGCAGTTCTGCTGCGTCTTCTTCACCGACGATCGGGTCGGCGGGAAAGGCGGGGCCAACTTGAAGGATAGTGTTGATCGTCAGATGAGTAATAAGATCGACGGGAACAGCCTGCTCACCTGTCACTTGTCTGCCTTCGTGAGCGTCTCGTTCTTGACGAGCTTGTTGAATACGGAGGAGGCCAGTGCGCATGTACGCCGGACGGCGACCAGCGCGACTTGTTTCCCTCTTGCGTATGGCAAGGACGTGGTACTGAAGACTCGGAGTCGTATGCGTAGACCCAGACCTGCTACCGGAAGCGGATGTCGGAAGTACTTGGACAGTCAATTTTGTTGAGGCTCATTAGGCTCGAGGCCTATTAGGCCAAATAAGTACAAGCTACGCAAGGCCGAAGATTGTGCCTGGCGCCCTGGCGAGTGACGTCCCTGTCTTACTAGCTGAGTGAGCTGAGACTCCAGAGAACAAGAGCACGCCATGAGCACGCCTGCGGATTACTAGCTTGAGACATAGAGTAGTCGTCTATAAAAGAAAAGCCCACTGCATACGCTTTCTTGTCTGAGCCGAGTACACGCCACTGGCCTCATCTTCACGCGCCTTAAAACATCTTGCCTCTCCGACTGCTACTAGTACTACGTCACTTCCTACACACTTAGATTCTTACAGCATGGAGTCGCTCACGCTCCGATGCTGGATATATGGCGATGAGATCGACTCTATCTTTGATATCCACGCTCCAGGGTCAGACACTCTCATTCAGCTCAAACAAGCGATCAAGTTCAAGCACGCGGTGACCTTTCGTGATCTGGACGCTGACGCTCTCGCTCTTTATTCGATTCCAATGCGCGGTCGTCATGAACAGCTTGGAGACGTACTCAAGCATTGGATACCCGAGGAGGCATCAGAGCTCAGGAAACTACTCAAACCGCTGTCCATCCTGAATCTGTCAGAGTGTTATCGTCGTGGTTGCGCCTTACTTGGGTATGCGTTTCTTCCTGCGTTCTGTTGTCATTCGATTGTTTATTATTTATTTCGTATAGCTGAACGCTCCGTCATCGTCGTCCCCAACGTGATTCTCAATTGCTGGCTGCGCGGCCAGAATGCCTACCGCATCTTTCACTGGCAGGTCGAGATTTCGAGTACAGAGACTATTTCTGCCCTCCGAAAAGTCATCAAGTACACAAAACAGGTGGACCTCCACGATGTTAAAGCCAGTGTTCTCGTACTTCACAGAGTTTCCCTACCTATCGACGAAGGCTTTGAAGGAACGTTGGAAGAGCTTACCCTGAACGATGACGATTTCCTACGTCCAGATGGCAGGGTGTCTGATATATTGACTGAGCCGGACCATCTGCATGTTGTCGTTGATGTACCTTCTTCTGGTATGTCGATCTCACTTTCATGTGGTATCCCTAACTCGGGCCTTTGATTCCGATGTTTAGTACGACTGCCGACCTATTTCTCTCCGTTACACGCGATTGGCAACCGAAGGACAGAATTCCTGAGATTAAATGAGCCGGTGGATCCATCATATGGAGCTAGAAGCGAGGTTTTTGCTACCCGCCAGAATAATCCCAGCTAGGCAATCCCATGTGGTCGCCCCCGTACAGCTGAGGAGACCATTCCCGTGACGCTACTTCATGTCGCATTCTCTCAGTTCCTCGACGACTGCCAGACGCACGAAGTAACCGGTGCAGATTACGCTTTCGCGGCGGAACTGTATTCGGCGATGTCAAACTCACAACTCTATTCTCACAAGTCACGCGCTGGAGTCATTCACGAGGTGATGGCAAGACATGGCCTACATTTCGTCACGTCCAAACCTGGGAAGAACTTCACGGCGGATAGCCATATCTCTGTCCAAGGCCTTCCATGTGCCATTGCCGACATCAAGGACGATGTCGGGAATACAAGAGCGGATCCATACCTTCAAGCGACCTTGTACTACTTGGAGTCAACAAGAAACCTTGCGGCAAGGATGGAGAGTACATCCTTGCCATGTATGATCATTTATTTCTTCGGTCGGTCTTTGCCTATTTTTCGCTTTAAGAACCACTCGAGATCCGTGTTTCTATTATAGGACCGTTTGTTGGTTTTGCAGGAGCGGCATGGAATTCGCGTCCAGTGATCCAATCTTTCTCCATGAATGCCATACTCTACGATCAGAGGTACGATACCGACATGGCTAAGCAAGTGGCTCGTTGCCTGGTTGCGTTCAAGAAAGCGTTCGCACCCTGGAGCAGTACCATCGTAATGTTACCGGAATCTTCCCGGATGCTTGGAAAACCGCATCGCAATTGTTCCCGTATCCTACTCGTTTCGTCTCTCTTCAGGACGGTAGGCCAAAACACTTTCGGTACACTTACCAGCCTTTCGAGGACAAGTGCATCTTTTATGGCCGTATCCGGGGCGAGGAGCGCGACGTGTGTCTGAAGTTCATGCAGCAGTATTCTAAAGAGGCCCACGAAATGTGCGCATCCTTGGGCTGTGCTCCGGCACTACGTGGTTTCGAGACGATGCCTGGAGGCTGGTTCATGGTCGTCATGGACAGACTGGATCCGAAGGAATATGTCGAATTTCGGGATGCCTCCGTGACTAGCACGCATATTCAGAAGATCAGAGTAAACCTGCACCAGCTGCATGAGAGAGGCTATGTTCACGCCGACGTGCGCGACTCTAACATCATGCTGTCGGGGACGGACTGGGAGACGTGCGTTTTTATTGGGTTTGATTGGGCAGGAGAAATCGGGAAGGTGCGTAACCCGGCGTTCGTGAAGCAGGGAGAGCGGTTCTGGTGGCCAGACAGGGTGACCGATAGGGAACTTATCTTAGCAGAGGATGATATGGCGATGTTGGGTCACATCGAAGAACGTATCCAATCATCGTCTTCGATTTGACCCGTCACATAGACTGTGCGTTGCGTATGACGTGATAGCGCAACATACAGTTATTTTTCTTGTACTAGCGCTCGACGCTAGAACAGTCGTTGAAAACTTTGTAAACGTAAATGATGAACTAGTGCGACTACACGCGTTATTACATTACCTTTTTTGGTCACTGCAGGTTTTGTTGTCTCGTCGTCCACCAGAATTTGACTCTCCTCGTAAGTACAGAGTTCTCCTCTTGTTTGCGATCCTGAGTTTGCATAGCTCCATCACGTGAATAAAAAGAAACCGATCACAGGGGAAAATGTACAGGAAAGCTTGCCCACTAAGTGACAGAACCGAGTCGCAGTCATGTCATGGTTGAATCATCCACGAAGTTCATGCATCGGGAAACGTGTCAGTTCATTCGTTCATCCGACTCAGTGCTCCCTGCGATATACAAGGTATGTTCCATGCATATATTCCATACAAAGTATAGGTTATATTAACACATCGAGACACTAAGTCTGCTAGCTACTAAGTAATAGAACAACATAAATGACACAGCACTGCGCAAGAAACAAACAAGAAAGAAATTGTACTGCCAGTGGAATACAAGCACACACTCCAGTAGGACCTTGTGATTCTCAGGAAGGTATCAATACTAGTAGTCCCTTCCCTTAACGTCAGCTGGGCTTCAAAGTATATATCTCAATGACACTTACCACTTTACGTTGCCGCTTTCGCCAGTTTCCTCCGAGTCCGAGTCCTCCGAGTCCTCCACTAAATTGTCCCGTTTGTGTAGACCTTTCCTCAAGGTCAGCTTCCAGCGCGTCAAAGACATTACAATTATACTGACCTAACTCGTAGACATCTTTAGCAATTTGCTCCAATGGTTCTCGGCGAACGAGACCCACAGGAGCAGCTTGTGCCGTACTTGCAATGAAGAGTGGCAACAGCAGAGTGTAATAGGACGCGATGGCTGTCAGATGCATGTTCCGTGTGATGCTTCCTCAACTATGTCAACAAGAGGCCTTTATATCCGAAAGTTTTCACTTTAGTGGGTCCTCTCTTCTACATAAATTGGTTGTGCATCTGAGTCGGATCTGACCAGTTCGAGTCGTATCAGGTTTCAACGTTTCAACGCCGAAACGATTTTCTCCAATATGACCGGCGACTCGATTGAAATCTGGTTTCTCTTCTTACAGGGTTCCTCTGTGGAGATTATCGAAGGTATTCGATACTTCCGGGTGAAATGCACTCAATCGGTTGCCAGGTCGCACATTTATTTGCTCGGGAAGTCAGAATTGCTCACCGATGGAGCTCATATCTGATAACCGAATCCTCCTGAGTCATTAATTGAAGCTTGGATCCTTCAAGCTCAAGCCTGAGGACAGTCAACCATTCTCGACCTACATCATGACCCATCCACCCAATACATCGTTCGAGCGGGCGGCTGGAAATGGTAACAGTCTCGAAGCACTTCTAACGAATGTCGATAAGAAAGAACTTCGAGGATGTATCAGGTCTTGAAGCGGATGAAGCAAGCGTGAACTAAGCCTATACTCCCCTGACTAATAGTGACGTACGTTCAACATGACCGAGTGACCGAGGCGGGCTCGCAGTTGATATTTCCTTCGCGATCTCTGCGGGAGGAAGAGCAGAAGATGCTGTAGATAGGTCGATCTGTAGCAGCATTGCGACGATGTTGGCCACGCTTGACTTCGATCGAGCGAGAGATGCGAATGGAAAGGACATGACCTTCACAGCGATTTTTGCAAATAGATTTAGGCGGTAAACCAGGGACATTTCATGTTCTAGGACCTCTTACTTAATTGCAGCAGACAGCCTCTTCCATTCCCGTGTCGACTGGTCCCTCGTGCACGCGTCAGCAAAGAGAGTATCTAGAGCGCATGCCATTGCAGTGATGTAGGAGAACTTCAGAGGGATGATGGAAATGTCCGTATGTGCAGTCAATATCTCTGTAATCATGAGTGTCAGTGATAATGTCGGCCACGATTTCGAGCTCTCCTCACCCGGGCCCCCACTCACCCACAATTGTTCCGCCCAGGCCACCTCGAGCTGCATAGCCATAGTTCTCCTCGATTAGACCCCGGTCAGCTGTGTTCTGAAGGGGAGGTATACTATCTCCCCATCCGAACGCAAAGACTCGGACCTTGCTGCGCGAGGGGCTGGTGAAGGCGGGTTTAGGGACAGCGCTGGGAACTGAAAGGTAAATGGGAATATCTCTTGCCGGCCACTGGCGTCCCATGACGGCGGCAGAGCAGAAGAATAGCCGTGTGACGACACCTGTAAGTCGGCATCTTTCACAGGCAGCACTTGCTCGATCTCAGCTTGGGTGGTGTTCCGGTCTTGTTTGATCACTGGTGCGCCGAGATCGATATCGAGCGTGTCAGGAAAAAACGAAGGAAGGAGAGGGATTCGAGGGAGAAGATGTGAAACAACCTTTGTGCCCACCGATAATTTCTTTCCCCTGACGTCATGTCCACTGATTATTTCTTGGGTAGAGTCGGATCTGGTAAGAAGTTGACCGTCGACTGCGTCGCGTCGAATAATCAGTGTCCCCGTGTAGTACACGCAGTCCAGGGAGGCATATGCAGGGGCACGAGTTCCTGTAGTAGGCTGAGTGCGAAATCTAAAATGAAAAAGTGTTAGTCAAACGGGGTTGAGGATAAGAGGCGAGGGCGATAAAATATAAGAGAGCTGAGCGGAGGGCGTGAAACGGGGGAGTTATTCAATGGTCTATAGCGAAAATACTACACTAGAGGGCCTTATAAGAAAGGATCTGGCCCGGGGAGTTCTCGCTTATCCGCTTCCGACTCGCGCAGCTTTCGAGTTCATGCCAGAGATCAAATCTAAGAGAGAATATTTTCATCTTTACAGATGGTGCTCGTGATATCATCGCAGTGCTTTTCTGTCACCGATCAAACATCGTAGGACTGGACGAAGCTTGAAAGCTTGACAGATGACGCCCACTGGCAGTGAGAACGGAGCTCCGAGCAACATATCCTTCGTGAGTCGCGACGAGTTCGGGCCTGGGTTTGGTCACAGAACTAATATCAGACACGTACTAGTCCGCATACAATGATGTAAGATGTGGTCATGTAGATGCGATAGGCAGGGTTCACAGGATGTAAGCCAAGATCCAGTGATAACCCAGAGCGAAACAATTTCGTTACAAAGCACAGATGTAAATGTAACGAAACGCGGCAGGATTCCCCAAAACCCAAAACCAACAACGCACAACTACTGCACGTCGACCGTACCAATGCTCTCCATCAATTCCTCCAACGGCGTCTCCGCCCGGATCTGAACCTGGATGAAACTGTCCGTCACGACACGTTTGTACTGCACGCGACTCTGGGAGGCGAGTAACAACGCACCGAACGGCTGTCTGAGCCCGAGCGACAAGCCGCAGCGCACGGGCATCTAGATCAAATCGAGAAGCGATGCCCGAGAAATCCTCGTCGATGAGAGGACTGATCCACGGATGAATGAACACCAATCCCTCCATCCCTACCAAGTTGTCCTTGGTCTCGATCCGCACGTCACCAAGAGCGGATGTTATCGCGCGATAGACAGGAAGGAAGGTGTCAGAATCATGTTCTGGGAGACGTTCGAGTTCGCTCAGAGGGAAAATGAGACCAGCAAGTCGCAGTCCACCAGCGACTAGCGAGACAGGCTGGAGATTATATATCTGCTTGTATAGTCGACGAGGCAACGAAGGATCAGGCAGCGACGAATGCAAGGCCTGAGTGAGACTATAGATCTTGTCAGTCTCGATTGTTCGAGGAAGATGCGGGGGAACGACTTGATCATAAACGCTGAGATCCAAAGGGAGGTAGCTCTGGGTACTGCCCGACATCCCAGTCCAGGCGAGAATCGTGATAGTGTCGGACCGCGTGAGGATGTGTTCCAAGAGACGACCGACCGCTCGCGTACCCTCGCCAAATATGACCGGGAGTGCGACACCAAAGATACCAAATAAGGAGTATGCGATATCTTCTACCCGCGTCGTCTCGCGATTCGAAGCCAAGTATAACTTCTCGCGTACCCTGCTCAGCTCTTGCAAGCAAGGTGATCTTCTCCCGTCTAATCATGGTCTGACGATCCGCACAACATCGTCCCTATGCCGTTCCCTCGTCACTGCTTCTAATGCACGTCCCCTCATCCGCTTGCTAACGGTATCAAACGACGTTGATCTTGTTGTCCCCGAGACTAACGCAGGGCGCCGCTTTACCAACTGGAGTCGTGTTATCAGCCCAGGCCAAGAGACCAAGGTAGTTTTTTTATCAAGGAAGAGGACTTTAGATGTTGTCACGGGTCCTTCTGACAAATTCTCGTCGTCGGGTATATGTATCCCAATAGTCGCAATAAAAGTAGGGTCTACAAGTGCATGAGAAGTCGAAGCTCTGTGTGTAAGCACAGGACAGGTGAACTGACATACCTGAGCGCATCTCGGAAACGATTCGGTCACTTTCAGGCTTATACCTATGGCGGCACTGCGGTTGAACCGTTCTTCTACAGCACTCTCGATGAGCTACATCTACTTCATCAACATTGGGATCAAGGTGCGTGGGTTGCGGGAACGCACCTTGTTGCGTATGTGGGTGTTGAACTTGTCAAATTTCACTTGAAAGTACACTTCGTCCTACGAAACGACCACGAAATGGCTCTGGGCAAGCCAAGGGTACACTCACACCCACAACGACCTCCGCTGTTTTGTTCTTCTGACGGCAGCCAGGCAGAGGTTCAGTCACGCCCAAGTGCCCCAATAGAAACGGACAACCCTTACCTTGATCGAGCGCGTACTCGGTTGTTCCTTCGCCCTCCGATTCTAAATTGGCCGACCAATCGGAAGACTACTAATCAAACAGGTACAGATGGGTCGCCTTGACCTTGGTCCCGCGTTCCGATTGTGCAGGGTCGTGCAGAAAAGCGCACCTGTAAAATCTCAGGTTCTTGAGCGAAGGCAATGAAGAGAGAAAAGGAGGATTACTGACACAGAGGGAAGTGGGCCTCTTTTTCTTATTCTCTATCCTCCAGCGTTGCAAGAACGCCCCAATGGTCCTCGTCCACGAAGAGGTCTAGAAACTGAACTTAACAGATGTTCTTCATGTGTGAAATTGCAGCAGTGTGCAGCCTGACCACCGACGGATGCGCGTCACGACTCACGAGTATCCGAGCCTGCGAATAGGCCTGCAAGCGCGAGTGCAAAATGCTGCTCTGCGGCAATCTGTGCGGAAATATGGAGCCGGGTGTCGCCTTGCACATGTACACGTCATCACAGGTCATGAAGCCAGAAAACCTAACAAGCTTGTATACGCGTGGAAGGCAAAATGTTGGCAAAGAATCTGCAGATACAAGAAAGATTAGACAACATCTTGAGTTGCACAGACGATAGGTTTTCGATGCCAGGTGGGGCGATGAAGTCGAATATATGAAGGTATATCTCGTTTGGTATCATTGGCAAGACTCGGTCGGTACTCCATCGTTCTGGAGCTGGGGGAAAACGATTTTAATTGTGTTAAGTAAAGTGGAGATAAAACACATTGTGAACTCAGACCACTCGAAGAGGGACATGTCTACTGCACTGGCACGCAACACGAAATATCTCAGCAGAAGAGTTTGAAGTACAGAGCTGGCGGTGGAGGTGGTGGGCTCAGTGAAAACTGGTTATTGCCGGTTGACAGCGGTTCCCACACCTGACCAGCCGCACTTCCTCTCTTGCCTGCACCACGAGCTCATCCGACTTGCAGCGCTCGTCCGAGCCCTTTGAAACACTGTGGAACACCGTGACCGTGACAACCTTCTGAATCCACTGGCAGTCATGTCATGGTTAAAACATCCCAGGCCACGAAGTTTATGCATCGGGCAATGTGTATTTCATTCGTTCATCCGACTCAGTGCCCTTGTCTCTGCGATATACCTATGTTCTAGCCATAACAACAATGAGAAATGACTCGGACGTCGTATGCAGAGGAGGCGTTGATCAAGGATCGTTGAGATTATCGCATGGTTTTCTTATTCTCGATTTCCTCCTCACGTTTAAAGTAGTTTCCTGCCTTACTTTCAGCTACTTGGCTCCAAAATTTCTTTCAATAAGCTCCTCGGCCACTGCATTTTCCCAGGGCCGTTTGCGGTCGCCTACCATTCCCTTAAATGACGCCAGCCAGGCTTCAAACTCATTAGTATCTTGTTGGCCCCTTTCCTCCAGGATGCCACGTCGCCGTACGTGTGCGGGACCTTGTCGGTCACTCGCAGATTCATTTCAATCCTACTGACCGAAGTCATAGCCATATACTCTAGTTTGCTCCAGATACTTTACGGCGAAGGAGACCGACAGGGGTCGCTGTGCTTACGACGTGGCAAGATCTCACCAAGATAGAAGCAGAAAATTTTGAGGTGCATCTTTTACGTTGAAGTTGCCTTGCCGACCTGGGCAAGGTAGTTTGTTATGGCTGAATGCTCATCTCTCGTTGTCACCTAGCGCTCATCCATATGTATGAAACGATCATCCGTCATTTCCACAGAAGCAAAGCTGAAATGGTTTCTTCGACATGACCGGGGATTTTTTCGAACCTTGGCTCTTCTTATCTACTGAGTTTTCGTCTCAATGACATTTGTCACATAGGTGTTTTATGCTCTCGGAGATATAATTTCGATGTGGTTACGCTTTCTCGCGAGTCGAAAGACTAATGGACTGCTGATTTAATTCCCAAATTCTTCAAAGTCCTGAAGACTTCAGGCCTGAATTGTCAACATTTCAACCACGATTTATCATGATTTCTCCTCCCAACACTGCGCCCGACTGGGCGACCAACGACTCTGACAGTCTCGAGACGCTCGTAGCGAACGTCGATAAGAAAAAAGGGGATATTTCAGATTTCGAGTCACTGCTCTCCCGTGGTATGAGGTCGCTTGCTGTCCATGCCATCCTCCTGGTCCTCGCTTCCGTATTCTTTTCATTGTGGATCAGCTCCACCGAAACATCTTGCCCTCTTGATCCCCTTCTCACTTACTGTAAGCACAATTTTCACAAATGGAATGGATCGTCTAACGTATGATATCGAAGCGCCAGTGAACGAGGCTGTCCGATACGTCGAGAAACAATTCGACGGCGCTTTGAACTCAACTTCTGTTTACCGTGGAGACCCGAGTCCTGAAGTCGATGCTGCTTGGAAAAGGATTAGTACAGACGGTGAGGTCTCTTTTTCTGTGAACGTCGTGCATTGTTTTGACCAGGCCGCAAGTCAAAGCTACTCGGTTGACCCTAGAGCAGTTCTTGATGAGTGGAGGTAATGACACCGCCGCCGCGATCAAATATCGACCCGAGGATGGCGGAGGGTACATGTCACAGGTGGATGGCTACCATCACATTCATTGCCTGGTAGGAAGAGATAGCTTTTGATTCTTGACCCGCTCTGACCTACATATATTAGGATATGTTGAGGAAGTACCTCAGACGCGACTATTACGCTCCTATCGACCAGTCGTTCAACAGAAAGCTCCGCCCTCATCTCGGTATGTATGCTTCTCTCTGTTTCATTGTGTATGCTGTATTGACGACCAATACTGTTATGTGATGTAGGTCACTGCGTCGATATCATTCGGCAGAAGCTCATGTGCACATCGGACCTCACGATGATCACCTACGATTGGGTCCCCGGTCTCAACAATCCGCGGGCGAACTTAAACGCCGTCCATCAATGCGTGGACTATGAACGGATCCTCGATTGGTCGGATAAGCACAACGCGCATGTGCTCGGTAAACATGTGGTCAAGTTCGGGGGTGCGACGGAACTACCAGAGCGTCCCATGTAATTCGTGGTGTTGTATCTGCCAGTTTCGTCTCACTATGTTGGGAGAGAGCGGAATTAGTCTTGGTATGGATGGAAGCTGAATTATGATCGGACGAAATTGTGGAGGCATTGACACAGCCGAGTCTCTGCGAGGTCGAGTCGGAACTTATTGTCAGTTCTATTCTTTCCGCCGAGGCGTACATACGTAGACCAAGATCTTATCTCATTCGAGACCATTTGACTGTGAAATAATGACAAATAGGGTCGCCGTTCGAAGAACAAATCCAGCAAGTTACTTCTATAAGAGAGGTAATCATGAATCATGAAACGATGATGCAGTATAGCTACGTGTGACAAGCCTACAACATCCATTATGCTTGATAGCCACTAATATGACCGAACAAGTTTAACACGGGGGCACGATTGTTCAGGCTGTTGCGCCGTCTTCTTTCTTCTCCGTTGGCATTGGGAAGGTCGACGTTTGGAAAATGTCAACAGCTTTCCAAGCTGCCCAATCGAGTATCTTGTCAAAATTCTTACACCGATGGACAGTGCTGGAATCTGGAAAGGGGACTTTGCTATCGCGTACCCAGTAATATGGAACCATGTTGATGTCTGGGTAACACGTCATAGCTTGGCGAAGGATCTCAACGCAAGTGTCTATTCCAAGCGG
>JBBPOS010000226.1:0-44136 GCA_038091575.1 Leccinum subgranulosum
ACAGATAGGGGGTACTCTGTACAGGTCTGTGGAGGTCTGCATTACTAGGTACCTCTCTGTAGGGTCTGTGGGTCTGTGTAACCCTGCACAGGTCTGTAGAGCCAAGGGTGGGTTTGCTGATGGAGGAGTTATGGAGGAGCACAGTGACCACCTGTGGTTCGAACAAACTAGACATTGGGATTTGGGATAAGTGATTTAGATGTGAGGTATGGTATGAGGGAGCTTAGGGGTTGAGCATCCGGGCGTGAGTACTCGAACTGCAGTGCGAGCAAATTATATAGTCGTTTCTTGCTTCATCTCTGTCATCTTCACTGACTCTTCAACTATATCACAATGCTGTCTGATACAGTAGATCCATCCCTCCTCGTTGTGCTTCCAGTACATTTCATCGTTTATTCATACTTTTTGATTGGCGAGCCTCACTACTAAGTTGAGAAGAACTCCCAACCGGCGCAAACGACTGAGGCCGAGTCCGCTACTACTACAATCACGCAGCCTGAGCTGGCGACCGAAGCTCGACTCAAAATGTTGTCAGGCCCGTCACCCAATCACATTGCTGCAACCCCCGCCGGGCTATGCTGCAACTTGAATGATAGCAATTGTCTGGCCGTGATCGACCTCACTGCAACTAGTTGCGAAGACTCACCGGCACCAACGGATCACAGATTATCCGACACGGATGAAGGCTCAGACTCACACAAGCGTGCCCGTTCAATCTCGCGAAGGCTTTCTAGTCCGCTTCATCACAGCATGATGAACTTGAGGTGAGTTCTGAAACGACACGAGTTTCTGGGCCACTAGTAATTACATAGCAACTTACGAACGCGCAGTAATGAGCCCAACTTGGAAACTACATGTGGGTCCGTGCATAAAAAAGATCTCGTAATCACTTCTCGCGTTGGTCTTGACACATTACTCGAGTGAGTTGGGACAAATCACGGGTTTCACACCAACATAGTCAACAACGTGTACAAAAACTCCAGCAGTCTACAGGATACTGATGAGATAGTACACATCATGCGGGAGGCGGCGCAAGAGTGCGGAGAGCGGGAAATCAAGCGTAGGTCAAAGAAACGCAAGACAGCGTGAATTCTTGCCATCATGCCGTACTACTCATGGTTCTGTACGTGTACAAATTACAGTGACAGTTCACTCGCAAACACAGTGTCGTATATGCATTAATGTACCTAAGATAGCTTTGATAAGTTTGCTCGTGTCAACCATTCATTTGTGGGCATCGTTCACCACTGTCGACGTCTACCCCTTCAGTGGGTTCGCCAGTTTCCGGAGCGCTGCCCCTTCGGGGCTTCTCGGCTCGCCTTCCGGCTCGCTACCCCTTCGCATGACCAATTTGCCCTCACATGGCGGTGCTGCCCCATGCCATGACTATGAATCACGTGGCATTATCTTATCTCGGCTGCCGTCATAATGGCATTACCATATCCGTTATCATGCCCGTAACTGCTTGGTAATGTTTATTGTAATTTTGCATCATTGACATGGGGCTACACATTTTTCCGACATGTCGTTCGTTACATATATATATAGCAGGGGCAGAGGTATTATGTACAACACTCTGTCCGAGTTGTCAAAAGTCCCTTCATTCACCGCGATCCGAAACCGAACAAATAAAGTTTTTGGTGTATGCCTTTGGCAAGTGAAGGTTGCAGCAGCCATCCTGCGAGGTGACAAATACCGCGACGGTGCGACCACGACCACCACGCAGTCGCGGCGCCGTGCCGATGATGACGCAACGCCGACTGGCGATACGGATGACGATGCGACGATGCGACGATGCGACGACGACGACTTGTGCTCTTGCCTGCCCTCACCCTGGCCTCGTTCAACACGACACGGCCCGACGACGACTCGACGACCCGACATCGCGTCAAGCACAACGGTGTGCCACCACGTTGTGAGGACAACGACTCGGTACGTGACGCCTCGCATTGTCCGCCCTCAAGGCCTCACCCCCTGGCCTCGTTCAACACGACACAGCCCGACATGACATCAAGCACTGGCACAACAGTGTGCCACCACGTCGTGAGGACAATGACTCGGTACGTGACCGTCCCCACCTCATTCCCGCCCTTACCCCATAATTCCGCGGCCTCGCGTTGTCGCCCTCACCCTGGCCTTGTTCAACTTCACGATATAGCCCAACGATGACTCGACGACCCGACATCGCATCAAGCACAACAGCCTGAGTGTGCCACCACGTCGTGAGGGCAACGACTTGGTACGTGACCGCCCCCACTGCCCCCTCGCGAATCCTCATCCCCGCTCTCACCCCATTGTCCAGTGTCATCCCATGCACATTGAACTGACACAACGACAATGGACACGACGACGACGATGCTCCATGACGCAACATCGCATTCGCAATAAATGCGTTGTTGCGTCATGGTGTGTCGTTGTTGTTCATGTCCGCAGTACCCACGCGGGTTTTGTACGCCCGTGTTGCGCAGGTATCTACCCGGGTGGGGTGCGGGTGCGGGTTAGGGTGATGTTTCCGATGTCGAGTTGGTGGTGCAGTGGCGTGCAATGTGTACATTACCATCGTTGTGGCAACAGTTCGGCTGTGTGACAAAGCGCTCAATGGTACAGCACTGAAAGGACTATTTTGACGAGGAGCGGAGAGCAAAGGCTGCTAAACAAGCACGACAAGCAGTAACAAAGAAACGAACTGCAAAGGATGCAAACCTACCACGCGCATTCAAGTTACGTCCCCCAAAACGCCTAGCGTCACGGCTATCTCCAGCCAATCAAAACGCTCGCCAAACTTCCCTGGTCGATGTTCGTGGGGGTCTTGATGATTCTGCTGCCCCGGTCGCGATTCCGGTCAGCTTCAAGTTGGAGAAGACACACTGTGGGGAAGAGCTATCGGTTGAACACCGTGTCGAGCGAAAACACGACCGAGTTGTTGTTGTATTACAATCTCATCTCACTGCTGCACGCATCACCGTGACACTGCTGCGTGACTTATGTAAAGTGTTGTAATCCTGCCAAAAATATGTAACCCTAATTTCGTTCTGTGTTTTTTTTTGACATTCCGACGTTCTGAATGTGTTCGAGCCACTCGGATATATCCGGTCTCTAGGATGCCTCTGACTCGCAGCGTCAGTGTGAAATTTTCGGTAGCAATAGGCCCATCTAAGAGACCCATCTAAGAGACCCATTTCCTATGTTGGTGTAAATGCCTACTATATGGCCGCACTTCGTCGGCAAATACCTTGTTTACAATGTTTTTCGCGCCCGTAGTCAATGTAGTTTACTTACTGAAATACAACCACTGCTACTGTAGTAGACTATTCCCTATAGATCCTGCCGCTCAAGCTTCAATGAATGAACGGGTCGTCGACGTAGCTCGCGTTGGGCAGTGACACTTTGGTGTACATAATTGGCACGATCAAGGATAAAAAGGACACTGTAGATAAGACACTGCGACTACCATAGATACAGTGTCAACGTTGTTGAAACGTTACTACTGCCAGGCCGGTGATGAAAATATACATGTACATATCCTTCGAGTCAGCATACTCACCAGGCCCCAGGTTGTTCCGCAGGCTGTATCTTGATATCCAAAAACGCCTCGTGCGTGCACGCACACGCTGACGAGCCTTCCACCGCCTGCAGACTGTCCATGTACAGATTGATCACCAAGCACGCAAATTCGCGCACGAACTGCACGTGTTGGTTGTCCCATGGGTCCGCACCCGAAACGAATCATCGTCTTGGCTTACGATTCCCAGCGGATGCTACGGAGGCAAGGCAGAAAACAAAACCACACCTTTGGCCACCACATCCTCTGCGCCTCGTTCCGATACTCGGTGACGAGCCACTCGATTCCCTGATTATGCTCTACCAAACCTAACGTCCGCCTACGACCCGCTCTTGAAGTTCTTGTCCATGTCCGAAAGTCCAGCCACAGCAGGTTCCAAACCTCCCTGAACAGTGTGATTATCTGCGGATCAACATTAACCACGAGCCAGAACCCTTCCCACGGAACCGGATGATCTCGAACAGACGTCCGTTCATGGATATGTCTCGTCGGTTGACGTCGTACAGCTATGTCAAAGACCGGTCAGGTGTCGAGCTTCTTGCGGAATGCGGTCGATTCAGACTGCAGCTTTTGACCCTCTGCGCATAATTCCCAACCTTGTCCGAGCATGTCTTCAACACCGTGATGTTTCATGAAGGTCAGGAATTGATCGATTTGTTGAGCCCCGTATCTGATCGGACATGTCATTGTGATACTTGAACTGGAAACGACGGCGCCAGCTAGCACGGTTCAAGAGAAGTGACGGAATGTGCCTTATTGTGTAGACGATTGATGTATTCCTTAACAGAGTCAATGAGTAGCAGTGATCGGGATCGAGCTCAAGGTACTAAGAAACTACCTTTGCTCGAATGAAAAGCGTATTAAACGCCCATCCGTGCGAGTTCCTACGCCTAGGAAGATGAAAGATTGGCGAAACTTGTTCAAGTTCAAGTGAGGACTCGGTCATTGTGTTACGTAATCGTTTTCCACGGGTGTTAAATATTGGCGACATCAGCCACAATTGTCCGGGTGAGTGACCTTGTAAACAAGGTAATATATATTAACTAGCAGTCTCTATCTAGGGGAACAGGGGAACAGTCGTTGTTAGAGAAGTAGTGGTCGTTTTCACAAACCGGCCAACTAGTGGGGCAGCTCAGTCCTTGGTAAGTGATAGTAGTTGTAGTATGTTCTCATCGCATCCTTCCTCGAGGGACGTAAATTTAAATGGGAATAATAGGTACGGACCGTATGGATGCTAGGACTTGCAACACGACTCAACGCCCAAGATATATGTACACAGAAGAGAGTGCTCGACGTTTACAAAGCCGGCAGCGGTTCACAGAAACAAACACTCTCCTCTATGACTTTGATCCACGCCCAATGTACACCCAACGCCAGCGCTCCCTCACCTCCTCCGAGTCACAACCTCACCAACACCTCGATCAATCAATCGTCTTTTCTCGCGGACTTGGGTCGCGGCGGCGGCGGAACCATCGGGGTTGAAGTTATCGATGTCGGTAACGGTATGCCCGGAGGCTTGTGTCCATAGCTGTGCTCGTGTCCGTTGACCCCACCAATACCCGAACTCGAACTCGCACTCTCCCCGCTCACGTTCCTCATCATGCTCGGCGTCCTCGAATGCGAGTGCGAAGAAAACGGCGGTGTACCTAAACCCAACCCGACACCCATAGCGGGCGTCGACGGTACCGAGGAAGCCGCACCAAGTCCAGGGCCAAACGTTCCCGGAGTGAGAGGCCCTCCTGCGAAAGGCGGCAACGGCACGGGTGGAGGTGCTACGGGCGTCGTTGACATGTACGGTGTATACGGATACGGACTCGCAGGCCCGAACCCAGAACCCCCTGTAGCCGGCGTCGTTGCGTAAGGAGTTCCAGCACCCTCGACGACCCACCCGTTGCCCTGCCGCACGACGCGCCCGCTATTTGCGTTTGGCCGAGCACGGAGCTGTCCGCCTGCCCATTTGCGTTTGGCCCCAGTCGTTTCGGCGGCGACGATCCCTGGAGCAGAGTCTGCGCCCGAGACGGCTTCGACGGCACGAACAGTGACGCGGAGGAAGTACGAGGCGCAGGTGAAGACGCCGCCAATGACGCCAACACACCTGATGCAAGGACTGAACGACTGTTGTAGCTGAAATGGTAGCTTGGACGTACCTAATCAATAGCTGCGCCAGGGAGGTGGTACGTTGGTAAATCGTGATAACCATTGGATCCAGTTCAAATTTGAAGAATATACCCGGGGTACCTTGATGACCGTCTAGGTTACGAACGTAGTGTGTAACGCTATATTGGTTGGTGTGGAGAGGACGCGAACGCGGTGCTACATAGGTGGTGGGGACCACATGGAGGTAATATTGGTATGCCACGAATGCTGTCAAGATGCTGAGTCAACTACACAGTCAACTCGATTGAAATAACAACATACGCTCGTTGGTGAGTTCGAACGAATAATCTAGTGGCTGGACCATGTCGGGAAAATACGGCCCAAACGAAAACTCGGTGATGACGTGCGAGAGATTCATTTCTAAGACGAAATGGTAAGTAAAAGAGTCTCGCTACAAAATAGGAACGTACTATCGTGGGGAACGTGAACAGAGCTCGAGTACCCATGTCCGAGAGTGGTGATATGTAGGTTAGCTGGCAAAGGTGAGAACTATGCACGAACACGACGGGGTGTGCTTACCGGTGACCTTTCTAATACCAAGGGTGCCATAAATTCGGCAAGCATCACCGTCTGTCTTGTGGTTATACGTCGGACGGTATTCGGGTTGCCCGCTTTCGAAGAAGGAGAAGAATCCGCGCGTCTTTCTCGACTGGGAGATGGCCTGACGAACAGAGAGGGCCTTGGCGTGTTCTCTAGAGTCAAAAAGTTGACGTGAGACAATGATCGCACCAGGATGTTAGGACGCACTTTAGAGTGGTAGCTTGTCCGATATCGAATACAGTCTGTGGAAGGTATTGAGACACGGCGAATGGGGCGGAAAGTCAAGCACGTACACCATCGCGATGGAACCCCCTGGTTAGGAAAACACGGTCGCCAATCACGTCGCGCATGTCCACGGAGAGGACTTGCACAGGGATAAGTGCGAGCAATCCAACGTGCTTGTGAGGGGTACATACATGAGCAGGGAGTGTTTACGACCATGTCGACGTTGACACTCATGTAATTTTTTGCGCGACTATCGACATTGAACTCGTAGTCAGGCCAGCCCCAGACATATTCTGCGAGATCGTTCAAGACGAGGAGGAAAGCAATAAGGATGACGAAAAGAGTGAGGAAGCCTCGCGACTCTGAGCGGGCTTTGTACGTGGAAGGGAGTTTTGGGAAGGCGTCGAGGCGGGCGAGACCTGCGGGGACGACGCCGTCAAGCTTGTCCAGCAGAGACATAAGCAAGTTGTAAGTAGATTTTGTCAACGTGTCACTTTCACTTTTTCGTCATGGACGACCCCGGAAACCCACGGAAGTTTATTACGCAATATTCATCGACAACTCTCGTCATCGTCGCCCACGATGAGCACCATCGACCTCACAACGTTACCGCCCCCGCTCACCTCGCCCGCCACATCCGTCGGTCCTGATCAAAAGCGAACAGAGGTAGATTCCAGCAGCATTCTCGCGCAGATCTCAACATGGGAGGTGCCTTCGGACATCCTCACTGAAGAAGAACCCGCAGCCGCTTCCATCCCTCGCGAGACTACCCCTGTCCTAATTGACCTGCTAGACGACGACCCAGCATCCCCGTCCCCTTCTCGAGCCTATCCCACCGAAGATGACATATTCACTGATGCGCCGCAGGAGCCTCTGTCAGCATATACGTGTCCCATCTGCTTCTCCCCGCCGACCAACGCAACCCTGACACCGTGCGGACACATCTGCTGTGGCCAGTGTCTGTTTACAGCAATCAAGTCCACCATGAGAAGAAACATGGTTGTCGCGATGGACAGAGCACCCGCAGCCACGTGAGCCCAGCTCCGCTGCTCATTAACATCCTTGCACTTAATCCCTTTTGATACAGCTGCCCCGTGTGTCGCGCAGAGATACCGCGATGGGACGGACGCGGGGGTGGTGTGATCGGGCTGAAGATGCAAGTCTTGTATTCACTATGAGGAAGAAGCATATTTGTTTGTACTTGTTAGGATCCAAAGCTTTTCTCGTGTAGTCATGTGAATTGCCTGTCGGGCCAGTTGAACCGGTTTCAGGCGCTCTGCCGGCGAAGTCAAACTTTCATGTCCGTCCAGTCAAAGCCTGCTGCTCCCGCTCAGCAGCTGACGCCCTTTGGAGCAGCCTTGGCCGGCGCTCTCGGTGCTTGCTTCAGCAATGCGTGCGTGCTTGACCAAACCCAAGGCGTACGTTTACTGATGATCCCACAGTATAGTGTACCCACTCGATGTGTATGTGGAAGATCATAACTGTAAGCTCAACACAGCTGACCTCGTCCCTACAGCGCCAAGACGCGGATACAAGCCACGTCATCGACCGCCAAGGGAAAACGCAAAGATGAGCTGACGATGCTATCCGTCCTGCTCGACATCTTCCAGCACGAAGGCATCTCGGGATGGTACCGCGGTTTTGCAGCGACGATGCTCAACACATTCTCCATGCGTGCGTCTTCCCATGCCTGCCATCCCGTCATCCAGCCTGATTCCGATTCACGACCCACCTCCAGAATACGCCTACTTTTTCTTCTACGCTTTCCTCCGAGCCGCCTACATGAAGCGTCTCACAGCAAAAGCACCTCCAGGTTCTAAGACACCAATCCTCTCCACCGTTGCAGAACTGTCCCTTGGCGCCGCAGCCGGCGGCCTCTCTCAAATCTTCACCATCCCCGTCTCCGTCATCGCAACCCGACAACAAGTTGGCCGCTCCACACGCGCCAAAAGCGTTGGTGAAGGCGCCCCCTCCGAATCCGACGACGACGACGGCTTCCTTACTGTCGCGCGCGAGATCATCCGCGAGGAAGGCGTGACCGGTCTCTGGCTGGGCATAAAACCTGGCATGGTGCTTACCGTGAACCCCGCAATCACCTATGGGATGTACGAGCGCCTTAAGAGCATACTTATGCTCGCGCGCGCTACAGCCGGTGCGGCCGAGAAGCTCACCCCGGGGATGACGTTCTTGCTTGGCGCATTCAGCAAGACGCTCGCCACTATCGTACGTTTCGTTGTCTTACCTGTTTGTTTCCTTTCGAAGGACGTGCTTGATCAGAGAATAAACAGGTGACGTATCCGTACATCATGGCCAAGGTGCGAATACAAGCGCGCACGTCCGAGCGCGACGATGCGCCCGATGACATAGAGAAAGGAGTTGCCCACGCATCGCGGTCACCGGCAAAGGCGAGAGAGACAGGCGCGATCGGGCTGTTGGTCCGGGTACTTCGGACGGAAGGTTTCGGCGGCTGGTATCAGGTATGTTTCGTCTGACTCTGAGACGCCTCTCGCTCGTCTCGTAGGGTCATCCCATCACTCACTCACACGGTTTCTACGCAGGGCATGTCAGCGCAGATCATCAAGGCGGTGCTCTCTCAGGCGCTGTTGTTCGTCTCCAAGGAGCAATTTGAACGGTGGGCCTTGGCCCTGATGATCTTGTTTTCCAAGTTGAGGACGTGAGTGCTAGTGAGTCATGACGGATCCGGGGGTGTACGGCATAGATTGTTCAGTCACTAGTGAAATTGACGGATCAGACCGCTATTGTCCATGCTGCCTCCATAATAGATGATCGCTGGCGTCAATTCTTCTCGGAACAGAAACAAGGGCGCCACAGGGTCGTTATTCCATTCGCCAGACCTGCGTTCTTTGTGTTCCACTCACCCTTTGAATCGCAGAACAAATGGGTTATTTGTCTCTTTTCTTCCAATTTGAATCCATGTGAAATTCAGGGGTCGGGATTGACTCGACCGTATCGCCTCGCCGGAACTTTGATCAACGGCGGTGGAAACATTTTGAAAGAACAAAGATAAATCACCGTGGGGTCCCTTCATCTCTGTGACTTTCTTTTTAGTGTGTGATATCTCCGACTCCTTACCAGTCGACCCTAGAACCTGGACCTAGTCACGTATATTTCGTACCTGATCGATGTCGATCCTACTGACAATGTCACCTTGACACAAGCCCCTACACTTTGAGAGCTATGTCGGTCAGGGCGAACAGTACTGGTGCCCCGGCGGGCCGGAGTTATGTACGCCGAAGAAAAAACAATATCTATGATCTGATTCGCTGATTCGTAGAAGGCCGTTCCTGCTGTGCACATTGTCGGGAGGCCAGCGAGATCAGCAGGGCGCCGATCGATGGGAGCGAACTGAGATCTTCAAGGTGCGCAGCTGGTCGCCAGGTGATTTTGTACGCTGGCTTTCTTGATCAGGGGTACGTACCCCGCAATGTAGACAATCCCTCGAGGACTTCAGGGGGGCCTGCAACCTTGGTAGACTAATACTCGCCACCGAGCATGTACTAATCTGGCATGGCAGTGACTGATCACTTGCAACTCTGTTACTAGGCTTTCCAAGGCGCTGCGCATATTGCGAACGATCCACGTACTACATATGATATATGATAGACCGCCGGCGACAGCAACAAGTAGTGACAGTGTACAGCATGGACACATGGTGCGACATTACGTCGGCGCTCGACATGCGCACCGTCGGACAGACGTTGACAAATTTGATATATCCACATCCTACTCACTCAGCGCCAGTGCCAGCTACAGGGGTCCGAATGTCACGGTAGATGGCAATGGTGGCAGTGGCAGTGCGACGGTGACTCGGCGAGCGCTAGGGTGAAAGCGCCCGGAACAACTTTGCAGGCCGACGATGATCGTTTCGATGATATCGACAAACAAGCTTGTCACAGCGTTTGTTTGTTAACTGATCCTATCCATCGCGGGCAATCATGCGGGGAAACTGTCTCGCGTCCTCGCTTCTCGGAAACCATCCCCATTACACGTGGTCAGTGGTACATATGCATCACAACTCCCCCCTGAGCTTACCACCGGGCCGCCCGGAAACGATAATGGTAACTTTCCACCTTCCCCGGACGCTCATGATCACGAGCCAGGAGCCTCGGAGCCTGGAATGCGCGATATACGCCAATACCCGCAAGCCGGGTGGGCCCGTTGAAATGCTCAAAAGAATATCACGGGCCATGTAACACGGCGACGTTACAGCTTACCACCCGTGGCCCATCAGTGTCACCGGTTCACTGGAAAGCGCCCCGGACTCACACAATCGAGATTCGAGCTCGATCACGATACCAGTGGCTTGTGACTCATACCGGTCCAGTACATCTGATTCGAACTGATTCGAACGCCGTGGTACACAGCATCGTATGGAAACGGCACTGCACCGTGGAGTCTTTCGAATTGGCCACCCGATGCGCAGCAGTATCGGACGAGAGGTTCGAGATTCGGACCATAAAGCAACATGAACGAGTGACGTCGTTTGGTACCCATTTCGGTTCGTCTACAAGAAGCGGTCACGGTGGATGTGGGTATCTGATACTGAAATACAAAAAAGGTACCAAATCAAAACAAATACGCATGATGGAAGATGCCATCTGAGTAGTGATTGTGATCAGTGGGCGCAAATGAACGAAGAGCGCGCGCGTAAATAACGAATGGAGCGACTTGCGTGAGTGGGTCAGCGTGGGATGCAAAGCGTGATCGGTAAAATGATGGATGATGATGCAAATGCGGTACTGAGTCAGGGGAAGATAAACAAAAACAGAAAGGAACACAAAGGAGCGTGAGTCAACGAGGGTATGGTCGTGGATAGCATGGCAAGCGTGAGTCAATGATACAAGTGTGCGAATTAAATACTATGAGACAAACGAAATCAAAAGGAGAAAAAGAAAAACATGAGACATGTGGCGCGATACAAAACGTCCAGTCCTGTTTAAACCAAAGAAGAAACGAACCCGATGACGCGAATAGATAAGTGGATCCGGGCATGCGTGCGGGCGGAATGATAGACTCCGGGAAATAAAATGGGCCCCCGGTAGGTTACGTTTGAGATACAGTGAAATGCATGGAAACAACAAATCGTGCCTTCGCGTATAAATATATGCATGCAAACGTAGTTGTCGTCGTCAAAAGTGAATGCAGCGTGAATGCGATTCCAACCCCTGTGTGGTGGCTGAGCTTATCTTGTTAAGCTCCGCATGGGACCGCCACCATGTCTCGCCCTAAACCCCATACCACGGATCTCGTTGTGGGCTCGGTGTCGTCACCCATCGTGAAGTCGTCATCCTCGTGTGCGGAGACGATCCGTTCCAAATCCCTCGTAGCCGATAAGATCGCGATCGCGAGACGCGGTCCCATGCGGAGAATCTTTTCTCCCTCCGGCGAGCTACGCATCCTTCCCTTGAGCGCCACGCGGTATAGGTCCGGTTCCGGTTTCGAACGTGGAAAACTCGCGCGGGGCGGTAGCATTTTCCGCTTTGGAGAGAGTGGTGATGTAGTACGAACACTGGGAACTGCGGACGGCTGTGATTGGGGTGCTGCACGGGAGCTGCGTTTGGATGCCGATGTAGCGGAGGATGACGAAGTAGGGGCAATGGTGAACTCCGCACGCTTACGGCCGAGCTTTGTGGCATCTCGTTCTCGTTGCTCCTTGTAGTGGAGGCGAGCGTGGCTTAGAGGAGCGGTGCGGGGTGGGGCAGAGGGCGAGGATGTCATATGGAGGAATGAGCCACCCTCGAAGTGGCTCTCGTCGTTATAGTCGGACAGGGAAAGGAATGATTCTGTGCGACGCAGCATCGTGCGAGACGTCTTGCGGGGTAGAGGGTCTGAGAAAGACGTCGTTCGTTTGCGTGGATTTGATGGGGAAGAAAGGAGGGGAGGGATGGTGGAACGCGAAGGCATAAGTAGCGTGGAAAGGGAATGAGACCGGAGACGACGACAAAGGGACTTGATATCCTGTGGTCGAAACAAAAGCGGTGCCTACCACAGCAGATGTGATCGGGCACTGGTGACCAATTCGAGCGATCAAAGATAAACAAGGTACATAGTTCCCACGCTGGCACATAGCCGTATGTCAGATGCGGGTGAGTCGAGACCACTGCGGCGGAAGTTGGAATAAAATGAAGGACTCCACTGGGGGCTTGATCCGGCATAAAATGAAAAAGAACAAACCAACATATAACTTGTTCATTCGTGGCAACTCGAACAGCGCCTAAGGGGAAGAGAACTGTGGCGCTCATACCCGAAGTTGGAAGAAATGGAAAACTTACCCCAGTCCTCCTGAGATGGGAAGGGATGACGACACCGCTGCCAAGTATAAGGGTAAAGTGAAGCAGGTCAATGAGCTAAGTAATGTCGGCTTCATGAGTCCTTGATAGTGGAAATGAATAGACCCTGGGCGTCTATTCATTTCCACACTCAAAAAATGACTCGAACTTCAAAGTCGAGTGGAGACCAGAAAGGGAGTTGGGTGTGATGGGCTGGGCAACAATAATATCAGTAATAAAAGCGACGCCTCAATAATAGACGAGTCGAGGTCGCTACCGTTGACAGAGGAAAAGAACAAGCAAACATTGAACAAACAAATAAACCTTTTGTCTTCAAGTTTGTCTTTGTGTCTGCTTTTGTTTGTCGCGTAAGTGAAGCATTACCACACAAGCCAGAACACTCTTCACTTGCCCTCCCGTCCCTGCGAAAAGAAGCATTTGGGCAACCGTGACGCCTTCCAGACTTCGACAACTTTCTGTCTTTGAAAACCGAACCTTCAATGCGCCCCGCGGATGTGATATGATGCCGACTTAATAATAATGGAACACGACTTGCACCAACATCATTCGATACATTTTGATGGTTGAAATGGGTGCCTGCGGACGGAGTATGCATCATGGCGCATGGCTGAGGATTTCTCCAGAAACAAGTTGTGTGGTAGTACCGGTGTCCATGGCTGAAGTTTTAACCACAGAGGTCAACGAAAGTCACCGTACTCACTGCGTCCGCGGCTCCAGTGCGGCTCCATCAAATCCGCGATCGTCCGACGCTCCGTAGCTGAACTGGATGATGATAGCAATTTGAGCCCCTCAGCCAGGCGTTCACACGAGGTTCAGGTGGAAACAGTCTTTAAGTAAAGGGTCAGTGTGTGTTCAGTGACGTGGTTTACTTTTGCACTAACGACGCGGTTTTTTTGACTCGTCTGTATGCCATGGTGACGGCGATGTCGGAATCGCGCTTCGTATCCAGAACATGACCGTGGCACGCTGACACATTGCGGGCCGATAGGAACCGCGCTTCTCGGACCGTTTCTGCTCCTATGTGATCCCTCATGTGACATGTACAAAATATCAAGACGAATTGTGATCGATGATTGCCGCAGCACCAATATCAGAATCACTGACGACTCAGCGGGTGACCGTACCATCCAGACCAGCCAACAAATCAACGAAATGGTCATCACTCATTGGCTAAGGCGAACAAGTCTATGTCAACCAAGAAGAGAAGTGGGAAACGCACCAATGTCTCCGCTGGACTTTGATCTATTGGAATAAAAGTGGGTCAAAGCAGTTAAGTGCTTTGCTAAACACACATATGTTGGCAGCAGACATCTCGCTGGTCTCATAACGTTTGTGTGTAGGACTCGCACAGGCCCAGTGGAAGCAATACAGCAGCTCCGCCGGGAGCACTCGACCTCGTCAGCACAAATGCTGTGATCGTCGAGTCGGACGAGATATACGAGGTACTGTGGGCGTTTCTATGAGTTTTCCCCGCGTACTGACGGCAGTGTGCGCAGATACCGGTGTTAGAAGGGAAATCATTGCAGGTAATTTGGCAAAACCCGACATGAATTCGGATGATACCGATCTGATCGTGGACTCGTCAACGAAGGCCATTGCAATTAATGGCCGGAGTCGTCAATATGCTTAGCCTTCGAATTCATTGTATCTGTCTGCAACGAGTGAGCGGGTGATCGAAACTCTCGCTGTTGGCACAACGACTGATCGGGAACAGGATACTGATCCTAGTGCCGCAGGTCAAGAGCTGTATGGAGATCCATGACGACTGTCGTCTCTGACTGCTTAGATGTTACGATAACGCTCTGAACGGGAGCAATCTCGTTGAGTGTATTTTTGTTCCGATAATGCAATCCAGTCCTCCCCCCTAGACACAATCGCGGCCTTGAGCGGCCGTAGAATCCGACTACATCAAGGGAGTTTAATGACATGTACTCATCTCCGTATCCGTGCCGATACGCTCCCGAGATAATTGTCGAATTCGTTGACATAAACTCATCTACTACTGGGCACGATAGAATCCAGAACTTGTTTCAAGTTCCACATGCTTGCAAAGTTACTTAGTTCAAGGTGCATGTGGAGAACGATGTTTTGGGCTTAGACACAGGCGATAAAACACATTATTGCAAAAAGGTCTGTAATAATCATTTTATGTATATGTGTTGCACAATTGACGGTGGTAATGATTGCGATCGGTTGTTCTTGCAAGCTTTTAGTATCAGCTTGCAAGACACAACAGTGTCCCGCTCTCATTTTATAAGATCATTCACATTGCAAGCCCCGCTACACTTCATCATTCCGCTTCGACTTGGTGAAATACCGCAACTGAACCCACTTTCCATCTTGCAAGATTGCTCCTCAATGGATGCCCCTGCTCGCTTCATCCTGTCCAATTTCGCAATATGCCGCGTCTGCGTTTTCCCGCTCGCTCTAATATCGTCTTGCATTGCGAATTCCGGGTTTCATTCTGCCTCAATATCGCCTGCATTTCGCGACCGCTGGCTCTAACCTTGCAAGACTGCCTCGCATTGCAACTTGCCCGCTTATCTCATACCCGCCCCGTCACTGATCACGGCAGTACTAGTGCGCTGTGTCTTGCAAGCTTCTGGAACCTGTTCTTACTTCCAGAAATGATCTACGGCGCCTTGCTCATTTCCGTGCTTCGTACAAGTCATACCGGCTGTCCATTCCGCTTAGGAAATTGTCTCCCCATACGGGGCTTACGGCACTAATACCACAATATCCAAGAATGATTGAACATAGTGAATGTAGTGTAACTATTCTGATTCCTAACGGTGTAAATGGCGCTCGTCTCACCAGTTGAACGCGTATATATGTACGATCACCTGCATCGTTGAAGTCGAAGCCATGCATCATGGGCTGGCGAAGTTGATGGCATGCATTGATGAGTCACGACGCTAGAATGTTAATTTACCAAAAAAGGAATATTTGTTTGCGTAGTTGCAAGCTAACGATAACAGGTTAGTACTGCCGCGAAGCCCTCTTCGGCCCTGCGATAAGGTCGTTGAACCCGAAACCTTGAATCTGCGCCATAAGGATGTACATCTTACCGAGAGAACATGACAAGCTCTTACTCCATCAGGTACATTTCTATCTTGTCGAATGGAAGCCGCTTCAGGTTCCTCGTGCAATTAACGCTCAGTCCGAACAAAGGCAGGAACCCTGGCCCAGAAGCGACTCGCGCGAGGCTTACAATTGAACCTCAACGAAGCCACTGCGCTCATCGCTTCACAGCTCCAAGAACGTATCCGTGATGGGCTGCATCGTGTTTGTGACTTGATGCAGTATGGCAAGACCCTGCTTGGTCGCAGGCATGTCCTCCCGGGCGTCGCACCGACTCTGCATGATATTCAGGTGGAAGGAACCTTTCCGGACGGGTTGGTATTCAACATTAGCGCTCGTCGATTGACTAAACTGAGCGATTTTTTCACTAGCGTCTTCCTCGTGACCGTGCATGATCCTATCTGCACCAACGACGGCGACCTCACTGCCGCGCTTTATGGCTCGTTCCTGCCCGTACCGCCTATCAACGCCTTCCAAGTACCAGATCCAGTCCAGGACGATCCCGCGAATCTTCCAGGTGCGATCATCCCCAAAAAAGAACGCATCTTGATCAATCGCGGCTGCGAAAAACTCAAGATAAAGGTCATCAACAAAGGGGCCCGACCCATTCAAGTAAGTAATGGCTGTCTATGGGTCTATTCCCTCTGCAGAGATGCTTATCGACCCAGATCGGCTCGCACTATCCATTTTGCGAGGCGAACGGAGCGCTGGTTTTCGATCGTGCGAAAGCGATGGGGAAACGCCTCGATATACCCGCAGGAACGGCCGTCCGATTCGAGCCTTGTGATGTAAAGACCGTTGAACTTTGTTCCATTGGAGGGAACAAGGTAGTCAAGGGATGCAATGGGCTCACTGACTTCATTGCGTCTAGGCTGGCAGCGGGCGTCTCCGAGAACATCTTTCGAGGGTTTGGTCACCATCCCGAGCCAGATGTGTTCCCATCGTTCGCAGAAAAGTATATGAGTCGCGAGGAGTACGTTTGCATGTATGGTCCCACGGTTGGGGATCGCGTCCGTCTCGGGGACACGAGTCTCTGGATCGAGATCGAACGCGACTCCGTGAGCCAGATTGTTGTTTGAATTCGTCTAACCGTATTAAATAAACTGGCGTAGGCTTGCTATGGAGACGAAGTCAAATTTGGCGGTGGTAAGTCATGGCGGTGATGGTTCTGCGCCGTTTCTTCAACTTTTGCAATAGGCAAGACCATTCGCGATGGTATGGGCCAAGCGTCTGGACGCAGCTCTACGGAGGCACTTGACCTGGTCATTACGAATGTCGTGATCGTTGACTGGACAGGTATATACAAGGTAATCTGACGTTTGCATATGGTCTCCCCTTTCTGATTATGGCGTAGGCGGACATTGGTGTTAGATCTGGAACCATCGTAGGCATTGGCAAGGCCGGAAACCCCGACATAATGGATAAGGTCGACCCGAATTTGATCGTCGGCTCGTCGACGGAAGTCATCGCAGGCGAGAAGTTGATTGTCACAGCGGGAACTATCGACGTGCACGTTCATTACATCTGTCCGCAACAGGTGACGGAGGCGCTTGCTGTCGGCACGACGACGATGATCGGAGGAGGTACTGGTCCCAGTGCTGGTACGAACGCGACCACGTGCACGCCCAGTCCTTTCTATATCAGAACTATGCTGGCCGCGACGGATGGTCTTCCCATGAATTTCGCGTTCACTGGAAAGGGGAATGATTCTGGTCGACAAGCGCTCGAGGAGGTCGTCGAAGCCGGTGCCGCAGGACTCAAACTCCACGAGGATTGGGGGTCGACTCCGGCCGTAATTTCGAATTGTCTCGATGTCGGAGACAAGTATGACGTCCAGGTCAACATCCATACTGATACTCTGAACGAGAGCGGTTTCGTTGAGTGTACGTTCGTTCTGACGGGGTGGTTGATTCCGTGGTGATCACATTCTCTAGCTACCATTGATGCATTCAAAGGCCGCACAATTCATTCATATCATACTGAGGGAGCTGGTTTGTCATTTGAGATACCATATGCGTCACTGTGCTGATATTTTGTTAGGCGGCGGACATGCTCCTGATATCATCAAAGTCTGTCAGTATGATTATGTGCTTCCATCATCCACGACTCCTACTCGTCCTTTTTCTATCAATACCATCGACGAGCATCTCGACGTGAGCAGGGATCACAGCCGTGTTACGTACAAGGTAGCTGATAACCTCTTCATAAGATGCTCATGGTCTGCCACCACCTTGACCGTAACATCTGCGAGGACCTCTGCTTTGCAGAATCTCGGATCCGAGAGGAAACGATCGCGGCCGAAGACGTCCTCCAAGATATGGGCGCGATTTCGATGATCAGTTCGGACTCTCAGGCGATGGGACGGGTCGGCGAGGTCGTGGCGAGGACGTGGAGGACTGCAAGCAAGCTCAGGTCGATGCGCGGTCCGCTCGAGGAGCTCGGGGACAAGGACGGGTGCGACAACGGTCGCGTGAAGCGATACATTTCAAAATATACCATCAATCCGTGCGTATCTACTACTTCGCTTTATGTATTCTCTGATCTTCACGTGTCGACGACGGGATGACTTGCAGTGCGATCACGCATGGGATCAGCAAGTTCGTCGGTTCGATCGAGGTGGGCAAGCTCGCCGATCTCGTTTTGTGGAAGCCCGAGCAGTTTGGCGCAAAACCGGAGATGGTGCTCAAGTCGGGCGTCATCGCGTGGGCCAAGGTGCGTTTTGGAAGGGTCGGATTGGTTAGTTCATGCCCTGACTTGCTCGCGTGTGCGGGGATAGATGGGCGAAGCCAACGGTTCCATCCCGACTGTCCAACCCTCGTACGGCCGCCCGATGTGGGGCTCCCTTTCCTCCGCCGCAGCCCTCAACTCGATCACGTTTGTGTCGCGCGCCTCGATCGACAATGGCAAGGTGAAGTCGTACAAGCTTGCAAAGCGTGTGGAGGCTGTGACTGGGTGCCGAAGTGTGTGCAAAAAGCACATGAAGTGGAACGATAAAACGCCCGAGATGGAGGTCGACCCGGAGAGCTATGAGGTCAGGGCGGATGGGGTGTTGATGGACATCTTGCCTGCGACGAGTTTGCCACTCGGGAAGGCGTATAACTTCTTTTGAGTCTATGGGAGGGTGCTAAATGCTGTAGTTTGGATGCCGCTTGGTTGGGGACAGAGCACGACGGTGAAAATAAGGAGACGCTGAAAGTTGTTTTGTCCATTGCACTAGTATGTATGACAGCGTGTATTTGTGTGGTTGGTAGCAGGTTGTGTCTGATATACTACATTCTTGTTCCGTCATAATGATGAAAGCATAAAATAGCCGACAAGAAAAAGCGAAATAGGAAAGAATACAAAAAGAACTCGACGCGATAGTTGGTCGGTGTGATACAGTCCGTTCCAGGATCGGAAACCAAAAGGAACGAAAAGAAAGCAAAGTTACTTTCCTTAGTAAACGCTCACGCTGCGAAACAAAGTCGCAGACTCGTTCGCAAGCAAGCCCTCCTCCTGAATCTCCGAGTAGTCGTCGTGCGCACCGTCGTCGCTTCCACTGACGTAGGCTGCAGTACCGCAGGGCTGCGTACCCGCGCGAACCGCAAACGGCATCGGCCCGGCACCCGTGGCCGCAGCGACCTCTTCCCACAAACTTTTCTCATCCTCGTCTATCTCGTAAGCATACGTCTCCCTAATACGGCTGGCGAGCGCGATCCGATCGTCGTCGACTCCGAGGGTGATAGACGGGGTCGTGGGTGTGGCCGTCGCCCCTCCGCGCGGGACCTTCAAGTTGCGCTGAAAGTATTGTCGGGTCTGTTGCACTTGCTGGCGGTACCGGAACGCCAGAAGCCTCTTGCCGACCGTGTCTCGTTTGCACTCTTGACAATGAATGCAGGTGGAGTCCCAATCGAATGACTGATACCCGTCACAAAGCCTGCGAACCGAGAGAGGGAGCGATGAGATCTAGCGATATGTACGGCGGCGATACCACGGAGTTGGGGGCAAGATGGAGTGCACGTACATTCGTGCTCGCCTCGGCTGAGGCCTCGAATACCGGGGCGACGGATGGTTCGATTGAGATGGGATGCGTGCTCGGAATGCCGGATCAGCGGATAGGTCGAATGCCGGGATCGACATTGCAGTGCGGAGCGGGCTCAACGGAGATATGATCTTTGGTGCATGTTTGTTCCGAACAGTATGACGCAGGATGCGCTCGAGATCTGCCCTTGTCATGTTGACATGACCAGGGACCGGCTGCAGCTTTCCTTGTGATTGATTTCTCGGCAGGCATACTTCATCCCTCCATTTTGGCTCTAGCCCAGGTGAAGGCGGTGCGGAATGCCAAGGAGATCTAGAAGGGTTGTCTGATCTCGTCGCCAGAGGGCTTTGAACGCGGGACTTGAGTGATGCAATGGATACGACCCTGCTCCGTTCTGCACCAATGGGTGGCACTGCTCTTGTGGGCTCTGAAGCCCGCAGACGCTGTGATCCGAGGGCCAAGGATAGCGACACCGAGCCATAAGGATGCATATCCAGAACAGAGCTACTACGCCTCAGCTCGGGCCGGCGAGGTGGGAGGCCGGGTGGTGTGGAATACACCACCGAGTCAGCAATGTGGACGGGTTCGTGCGCCGGCTTTGTCGATAAAGCGTCTGACCGCCATAGCTCCCCCGGTGGTCGGCGGACGGACGGTAGGGAATTGGTGCGTGACCGAATAGGTTGAAGAACGTTCTCGGACTTCCAGCTGGTTGCTCGAATAGACTTGTTCATGGTCGTGGTGGTTTGGGTTTGGGAGATATCTGATGGTTGCTCGGAGGTAAAAGTAGGCTCTGGAGAAGTAGCACGTGACGACATCTTCTCATCAGGGCTGTGCAAGGGACATTGCGGCGCCTTTTGTTGCCCCACCAGATTGCAGCCGCTTTGCGACAATCTACCAGTGGTGCCTGGAATTGAAGTAGAGGGCGGCCATGAGCAGACGAGCGCTCCGAGAGCGCCGCTACGTTGCATTCCGGTGCAAGAACCAGAACTCACGGGTTGTTCCGGACGTAAAAGTCGAAGATCGAGGGAAGAAGGCGGGTTTACGACGAGAGAATGATACGACACAGGGTCGGTCGAATACGAGCCCCGGGAGCGCCTGTTCTCTAGGTCCGACGCAGACAAGGGATCTAGTTGCATACCACTGTTGTTTTAGCCAATATCTGGTCAGGGAAACACCGCAACTCACTCAATGGCGTTCGTCTGGGGGACTGCTTGTGATAGCAGTCGAACTCGAGCTGCGACGATACGTCCACCTCGTGCTTTGGCGGATTTCCGCTCTCGCTGCAGGCCTTGCCGAGGTTGCTGTGTGAAGCGGTGAACTGTGGGGACATCAACATTGTAAAATATTCGGTGTAGAAGGTTGTAGAACTTGAAGATGAGATGGAGATGCGGAGCAGGCGAGTGCCGAAGCAAGCGTGTATTAAATGTAGCGACTTTGCACCGCTTGTGCCGCATGAGGCCGGTCCTGTCTTTGCCCGAGGAGGCCGCGTCTCTTCCCCCAACAATCAAGTGTAACGCTCAAAGGGTACAGCTTCTCGTAGAAACGGCCACAACATACAAGAAAGGATAACTGTGGTATTCACCCGAGGGCCATTGTATCGCCATTAATGGCCACGAGAACAATGGAATTATTGTCAATGGATACAAAGGAGTGGCGGCTCATGCTAGATTGTACAGAAAAATTGGATGTCGGTCTAAAGAGTGCTATTATGGCGGGAGTTGGGCAGTGATAAAGGACTGGAGCTTCCCTTCAGGGCAGTGCCATTGAATGCGGAGCAAGTGCGGGCGTTTGAACTTCAACGTTAACGCTCAGGGCTCAAGTTCTAGGTGCGTGTGCAATTCGTCAATTTGGCAGAGGATTGCATCGCTTCGATACTCCTCAGGAAATGCGACTGTGGCAAAAGTCTTGGTGGTATCCTGTGCCGCTGCGAACGAGAGCTGATCCAGCGAATGGTGCCTGTGCAGAAGAGGAGAATCTGGCCTTCCCAAGGAAGCGGGGCTGTTGGGGATAGGTGTTATGAAATGGAATTCCAAGCTGCCCTGCGAGGAGCGCCAGTTGGGATCGATGGTAAAGTAGATCGCATTCTGATCCATGCTCGCTGGTTGAAGAATTGCCTCAAGAGCTGCCAACTCGCTAGCCGAAGTCCGAGGCACGCATGTTTCTACTTCTTTTGGCGCTACTCGACGACGCGTGGGTACCGCAGGTTGAGCTCCTTGTCCTGCTGGCTTGGTCTGGTCACCTAAATTCGGGGCGGACTTGGCGTACCGCAGCCTTTTCTTCAGGCGATCCTGAGCCATAGAACGTAGTACCCCAAGTGCGTTGGGAAGCTTTCTCTCTTCGTCCTGCGTACCGCTGAATGGTCTGAGGGGAGCAGGTAAACAGGGCCACTTGAAATACGAGGTCATGGAAATACCTTGCACTGCGGAAACCCCAACGTCTCTTCGCTGTAGTTGGGGGAGTGTTGGCCGTCATGGATGGATCAGCAGAAGGCAACGGGGGCGGTATATTTCCAACATCGGGAATGGGAATTGCGTCCGGGCTCCAACTCGCGGTAGGTGGTTGACCACGAAGCCTCCTGCGATGCGCACGCTGTCGGTTAGTGATCAGATCAGCCTATTGCGGTCAAGGGAGTGTAAGTGGCACATACTGCACTTAATCCAGCCTCATTCCAGAGTTCACGCAGCAAACGCATTTCTTCTTTTGACACCTGGTTCTCGACCTTTATGGGTGGGAGAGCCTTGTTCATATTGACAGGTGTCGCTTGCCCAAGCCAGCGTTCTTCGGCCAAAGTTGCGCTCCTGGTAGCATCTATGTCGACGCGGATGTCGGGCAACACCTTCTGTCTCCTGTGAGCGAAAGACATTTCAGGAAGAAAGTGAATGATCATCGATCAAGCTTGAAAGAAGATTTTATATTCATCACTGTGGACAATCGAGTGCGCTTGTGGCGCTCTCATTGTGGACGCGTTTTGGCAGCGCAGCGGGCGCGTCTGTCACGTGCACTTGTCATTGGGAGGGTGGTCTTCGCAAAAACGATCTCCCCCTGTCGCAACCCCTCCATTATGACCGCACCGGATCGGATCGACCCTCCGATAAATTTTCATGTTCAAAACCCCTTTGAAACCAAAAATAGTCGTGGTGTGAACGATGTGGCACTCGATGGAGTTCGCCCTCTGACCAGAAACTTCTGGTTAAGCTCCATTTGTGTCTCGTCAGAATGTCAACAATTCAAGCCCGAGGTAAAAATAAACCTGCCAAACTCAGATGGGCTCGCTTGCGGGCTTATAAACTGATGCTAGATGAAAAGACGTTGACTCGTCCGAGTCACAAAAATCACTCTTCCTCACGAACTACCATTATGACTTCACAGGCGTTAGACGAGGAGACGCCGCTTCTGCAGGCTCAAAAGCAGAAAAAGGGCAGGACACCATTGCCCTGGCGTCAATTCTCTATCATCCTTTTCCTCCAGCTCTCGGAACCACTGACCTCCCAGGTCATCGCTCCATTTGCCCCTCAGGTTGGTCCCGGTTGGTTACTCCCTTACACCTGTTCATCCAATCTGTTTTTCTTTCAAGTTGATCCGCGACATTGGTATTACGAACGGTGACGAAACCCAAGTTGGGTACTATGTAGGACTATTGGTGCGTTGTGCCCATAACATCTCCCTTATTCTGGCTTCTCATTCTTCTTCCTGGGTACCGTAGCATTCGTTGTTCTTTGCGACGCAAGCCCTCACCGTGTTGCACTGGAGTCGGTTGTCGGACCATATCGGCCGAAAGCCAGTTATCTTGACCGGCTTGATCGGTTTGTCAGCTTCGATGTATTGTTTCGGTCTATCGAAGACCTTTTGGGGATTAGTGATGAGGTACGTTTCCGTTTCCGTTCATCGTTTTACGCTTTCTCGTCATTGATTTGTTGACAATATATCTGTGTCATTTAGCCGGGCCCTGAACGGCGCCTTGAATGGAAACATCGGCGTCATGAAAAGCATGATGGTGGAAATCACAGACTCCACCAATCTGGCACAGGCGTATGCCTATATGCCCATCGCTTGGTCGAGCGGTGCTACCATAGGGTCAGTCTTGGCTTTAATGCTCAGCACCCATCATGCTTATTAGGTGTACAATAATATTGTTTGTTTAGCCCTTATATTGGTGGTTCTTTGTCCAAGCCTGTTGATCGTTTCCCAGACACTTTTGGGGACTGGGGCTTCTTCAAAAAGTATCCTTATTTCATAGCTTGCGCTGTTCCTGCTACGTTTACTGCTATTGCTTGGCTTGTCACACTCTTGTTCTTGAAAGAGGTAGGTGGAATTGCACACAAAAAACATGACTTTCTGTCTCAAGATTTTCATAGACTCTTCCCCACCGCGTCTCACTTGGTCAGTTGATTAAAGCAAAGTTCAGCCAGAAACCTGCAGTGGACATCCTACCTACGCCCGACTCCACCAGTGAGACGCTGTCAAATAGGAGTACAGATGATCAAAGGAAGGATGAAGAAACCCCGCTACCACTGCGCGCGCTCTTAGTACCGCCTGTACTGATCGCAGCAGGAAATTATGCAACTCTTTCTTTGCTGGATATCGCATTCCGAACCTCCCAACCACTTTTCTTCGCTACACCGATAGAGCTTGGAGGGCTCGGGCTCGATCCACCACAGATTGGCAATATTCTTTCCGTCTACGGTGTGGTGAACGGATTGTTCCAAATCTTTTTCTTCGCGGATCTGCATGATCGTTTTGGGTCCAAGGCTATCTATACCACTGCTGTGGTTGTTGGCATACCTGTTATCATAACCTTTCCATTGATCAACACCCTCGCTCTATCCCAGGGATTGAGTTGGATGGTCTGGTCCCTGGTCGGGTTACAACTCATCCTTTCTATGATATTGAACCTGGGGTATTGTGAGTTATCATTCCCTCCGTTCGTATGCTGTGCTTGAACTACTGACCGATGCCTTTGCATGTGTAGCTTGCATATTTATCTATATCGCAGCAGCTTCTCCTAACACGGCCTCTCTCGGGGCCACCAACGGCATCGCACAGCTATTGGTTTCGATCATGCGCGCCATCGGGCCCGCCACGGCTACGTCCATGTTTTCGATATCGATCACGACGCCCGAACGTGCGTGGTTGGTATATTATTATCTCACCTCGCTCGTGTTCGTCGGCATCGGCGCCTCGCTATTACTCCCACGCAAGGTGTGGACCCGCTCGATGGGCCCAGATTGACTGACTTGGAAGTAATGAAAGTAAGAAAAAAAAGAAAGATAAGGAGGGCTTATTTTGCATTTTTCTACCCATCTTTCTCACTGCAATGACCGCTGAAAACGCATCTGGTAGCATTCTTCATTAGCATCGAGTAGTGGACACTTCATTATTGTTGGCATCTTTCTTCCTTTCTCACGTTTTATATCCTTCATTTTGTTATGCCACCAGATATGTCTGGGTTAGAAGCAGATAGAGAGAAGGTTTACGAAATTACGCTGGAAGCAATTGCTTCATGACCGCGGAGGGGAAATTGCACTCAAGCTAAACGTGGAACGCAGAGCGTCGAAACTCCGAGTCTCCATCCTTATCATTACACGTTATGATATCATAGATCACACGGAGTGAATTGGAAGATTCGGAAGATTTTGATCGGCATTCTGTGAATACTATAGTATCCCGCACTTTCCCCCCACGAAGTCCTCGTGCGGGGATTCTCGCGGGGCTGCTCCCGGGCCGACATCTGCTCGGAAGTTCGGGGAATGTCTCCGAACCCCTCCATACTCGTTTTTCTCGCTGATGAGGTGGCAGACTGGTGATGTCATAACGATGGATTTAAATAAGTCGAATAAGTCAGGCTTAATCCTGGCGAAGTATGAGAATAAAAGACCCTGCCGGTAGTCTTTTCAATGTTCAAGAACAAATCAAGCGGTGGCATTTGGGATAGGTAACACTTTGTACAAGATAAATGTTTAAAACGTATACGGCGCGACCCGTCTGATACATTTAGGCTCTGGCCTGATCCACTCGCCGGGATCTGGATACAGAGACTCGTGCATGTACGGGTTCGCTACCAGTTTCGAGTGATCCAGTGGTGAGTCTCTGCTAGAGACATGGCTCGGATCTGCACCTCGTGGAACTTGCATTTGCCCAGGGAACCCGACGGGCCATGTAGGTAAGTAGCACATCTCCTGTTGTCTGATCAGTTCGGCTGTCGGTGAAGAAAAAAAAAGGCAAAAAAGAATGTCACCCCGCACCTCTGGACCACACGCAGGATCACAACCAATCCATTCACTCCAGTCCAACCACACCATCAGCTGATCCAGCTCCTCGCTCCACGTACGCCGGACCTGCTTCACCTCCGCCATATTCGGACCATCTTGGTGCTCCCTTTCCGGGTCCTTCGCGTTCAAGTTTAGCAGTGGGTCGAGACCCGCGCGGACCCCCGTAGCCCACATCTTGGTGACCACGCGACACACCTCCCGAGTGGTCCCCCGCACAGCTTGGAGCAGCAGCTTCTCCGAAGTGGTCATGAGCGCGGAAAGGGAGTCCATGCCGTGTGTATGCGTGGTGGCGCAGAGATTGAACACTGGCATAGCCCAGTCGAGATCGCCCTCCTCCAGCGAATCCGAGTGCGGCGGAGCGACCGAGTCGAGAATGTAGGGCGTCAATATGATTCGAAATTGCATCTGCGCTTTGACGGCCAGGTCGAGCACCTCTTTCTCTTCTGTCGTAGGGGCGTTTAGGAGATACCGTGTCAGTTCGAGTCGTCCAGCATAGCGGTTGGCGATAACGTGGATGAGCGTTGCCCAATCGATCCCGCTGGACGGACCGCGGTCATCTGGTTCGGACAAGAACTCTTCTAGACGTGACTTCGTGGCGGAGAGGTCTACTTTGGATATGTTTTGTATGCGATGGTCCCATCTTTCTTGGCCTGCTCGGATGGGAACCAGGGAAGGAACGAGCTGGGTGTCGTAAAAGGTCACCAATCGAGTTAGGTCCAACTTGACGCGCGCCTCTCCCGGGAAGCGATTGTGCCATGAACCAGAGTTCATCACTTCAAACATAGCCATCATAACTGTCATATTCTACGTCAACAGTACTTCTCGAATTTAATGGTCAAGCTCACAAAATAAGGGCTCTTCGGGCCATCGGTGCACCGGAAACACTACGTTCGAGGAAGATACCACCCTGACGCCAGACGTAACGTCACAGAGCATGACCTCGCTGATTCATCTTGAGCCATTTTGAAACACTAAACAAAACTCGAATGCTCACAAGTCCATCTGCATCCTGTGATGAATTTAATATACAACAACGCCTGAAGTGAGCCGTATTTACCTCACAAAGGCATCCACTCCAAAGTCTTTCCCCCATTCACAGATATCTCTAATCCTCTGCAATTCTTCTTCGTCCTCTCCGCCACGTGGTTCTCCCCATATGAGAAAGTCTTGTGTATCCAACGTACCGCCCGGCAGTTTCGCAGCGCTGCTTCCATCGAAATAGACGATCTTAAGTGCTCGAGTCGTCATAAGTGTGAACAACCAACAACCTTCTTCGGGATGATTCACGCAGAAGGCATACGAATGTTCCGGATCGGTAGCGAACCATTCGCTGCTTGTCGGCAACTCGTCGCAGAATCTGCCATGGTATAAAAGTGTTCCTTCGGGAATCGTTCCTGGTATGATAGCATGACCTGCAAACGAAACTCGCATACGATGATACGTCGATATATGCAGGTGAAGCTCACCGTTCCTCATACGGGTATTGGGCCAGCGTAGGAGCAACGAGTGGACGGTCTCGAATACGAGGTTGTCCGTGGAATTAGGGTTGGGAGCTGTATTGAAGTTCCAATCTTCCAGATGTTCGTCATCGTGGGTCAGTGGATGTGATTTGGCGTAAGTCGAGTGAAATGGGACTTGGGTAGCAAAGACGTGGGCAAGGAAGATGGCGACCAGACACCAAGCGTTCAGACTCTGTAGCATGCAGTTGGGCTAGATCAATCTCAGCGCCTGATCAGCTGCGCAATGTATTTTAACGGCTACTGGAACCGGCATCGCAATGTTGAGCCTGGAAAGTTCTGAAAGCGGCCAGGTACTATGTGACCCGACCAGGCAACTTGAGCACCGGCCGGTCAAAGTTCCTTGCCATTCATCAGCGTTTATGACTGTCCTTGGACGTTTCTCCGTGCGCTGGGAGGTGGGCCAGACAGTAAGCTAAGTCGGAGGGGAGGGGATGGGGAAACGCCTTCCAGACTCCGGCCCGGGAGTTATGAGACCATTGCAGGTGTCTGCTTCGCCACATCCAGGATTCCCACGCAATTACAACGGTCCCGACCCGTTTTTGTTGAAGTGGTACGTCGACTACCTTGAATCATCATTGCTTCGGAGCTTCTCGGCTCGCAGCATCTTCGCATGCCCCTCTGACTTCCTGGATCGGAGCATTAGTATCATTTATCGATCTTCAGGCAATGGCAGGCATTAATGGAAGTCCAAGTCCTACCAGCACTTTACAGCATCACATTCCTACTTTGTTCACTGTGCTTTTTCAGTCATGGCCGATGTAAAACAGAGGTAAACGCTAACATGAGGCACAAAGAATGTTAGCTGTACCAATGCACGTGCTTCCTGTGCAAAGGAATGGGTGCTGCATTCGCACCTCGCGTTCTGTTCCTTCATCCGTCCTGCAGCAGAATATGCAATCAACGTCCGTGTCCTCCTCAATGTCCCCATCAATCAGGTGAATTCCCCATTGTCAACTTTCCGATCATTTACTAAGATGATATGTCCTCTTCGCCCAGATCTTTTGTTGAAGGTCGCCCGCTCGTTGACCTCACAGATAGAATTGAACGCCATTCCGCCATTTGGGCTTCTGGTGGCGCATTCAGTGACGTTTACCAATGTTGGTGCAGAGGCATAACCGGGTCTTCGTCCCAGGTATGATACCCTGTTTTTGCTGGTCAACACCTTCCTCATCTCCTTTAGGTCGCTGTGAAGGTCCTTAGATATTACGAGTCTCCCAATCCAGAACAAAACCAGAGGCAACTAGACCGGCTAAACCACGAGGTCAATTCAATTCCAAGAAAAAATGAGTTCGTTCGTCTGATCATGTTTTGTTCGCAGGTCCGGCGCGAGCTAGGTCTTTTGAGAAGACTCGAGCACCCGAATCTCGTTCCACTACTCGGTGTGGCGACCATCTTTGGGCCAGCGCTCGGGGTAGTGTTTCCCTGGATGTCGCACGGCACATTGCACACGTTCCTGAAGAATGAAACACTCACATTGATGGAGAGACTACACATTGATGGAGAGACTACAGTTGGTTCGTCATGGGGTCGTGGTTTCAAATTGTCGATGCTGACGATCTGCAGGTGCATGGCATCGGATCCGGTCTGGAATATCGTGGGTTCTCGAAAAACGCACTACGGATCCCACATTTTCTGATGAGATTGATAGTACATTCAAACCATATGTTCCACGGAGACCTGCACAGCGTATGATTATGATCTTTGTTTTGATATTCGCTTACCGTTTAGCAGGGCAACATACTCATTGACGAGGACCAAGCACCGCGGATCAGTGATTTCGGACTGGCGTGCACGATTGAGAAAGTGCAGCCTGGGCTGACATACTTGCAACGATTGTCGAACACAAACCACGGGTCGCTCAGGTGGGCAGCACCCGAACGGCTTGAGGGAAGCAAACCACACCCGTCGGGGGACATTTATTCATTTGGGTGCATCATGTTCGAGGTAATGTGACGTTTCCTGGTAACAGCCACCAGACTAACTTCTCGAGCAGGTGTTATCCGGCGAGGTGCCATGGAAGGAAAAGACGGACTGGAAGGTAGTCGCTCTGAAGCTGACGACGCATGAATTGCCCTCTCGTCCGGAGCGCGGTACAATTCGAAACGAGCATTGGAAACTGATGGAGCGGTGCTGGTCAGCGCGGCCACAGCAACGCCCCAGGGCAAGCGAGGTCGTAGTAGCAGTACACACGTTTTGCTCAAAGAAGCAGGACGTTGACTCGCGTAATCGGGATATCCCCGAATTTCAAATCCTTTTTTTTTTTTTTTTTCGTAACTTTGCAGCGCCAATCTCCAGAGTGCTCGCTTGCCATTATATAAGCGCTCATGTTCACCACGGAGAACTTGAACCAGGACCTAATCAGCTATGTACCTACCTCATTGAAGTTCCCTTCATGCTTATTGTCTTTGTTTTGCCGTCATAATTTGATTCCTTGTCTAATGGATAAGTACGGTCGTTTGTCTACAACAACTCAGAAAGTCTCCTCACAAGTTCAAGTTATGGTCGTCCGATTGCCAGCAACGTTCCACTTTGCTCCTTCCGTCAACTGTGAACTTTCTTGTTCGTGAATCAGTCTTTTTTCCGTTCCATTGCGGGTTCGCTTGCGCATTTCCTCGCACTGACTCTGCGGCAGGCGCATACCGTTGAGTCTGTGTCGTCTGGTGTCACGCCAACGCACCATTTACGCATTCCAGCTCCTTTGCTCCTCATTTCGTCGGGTGCAAATCCTACGCGGAGGCTCAAGATCTCCCCCATCGGCTATCCGTGCTTGCTCTCTGTTCTAGGTCGACTCCGTTACTACGAGGTAGCATCCATCCATCGGCCATGTCTTCAGATGGCCCGCCGGTATTTGCAAGCCGTCTCCCCCGGCGTTTGCAACATATGAAGGGTCGATGTCTGGTTGTGATTGGCATCTTTGGATTCATTCCCCCGAAATAGACTCCTTTGCTCTTGATGTTCTTCCGTCTGGATGCGAATTCCATTCGTGGTCAAAGACCTCCCATCTGGTTGACATTAACCCTGTCGCTATGAAGCAGTATTGTCCCCTCGGAGAGGGACCAACGTAAAATTGAACAGAATTAGCTGGATGCGACCCTCACCCTGTTTTTGCGACCCACTCTCTTGAGCGCGCGCGCGCCGCGCTAGAAGCCTTCGAATGCAACAAAGTCGCAACTCAGATTCTTTCCAACTTGGCCGACGTGGACACTTACCTCTTTTTTGCATCGCCATCTATCTATCGTTTCACAAGACATGGCTTCTGACGTACTCACTTCTTTTCCAGAAACAACGCCAATGGCGGTTCCAGCGCATCTATGTCGTTCCGCTCAGAACAGCGACTCGACTGGAATCGATGCCAGCGCCTCCACACAGGCGAAAGCCTTCCAAGACCCTCGTTACGGGAAACGCCTTCAAGTGCAACTTTATGAATGAACATTCTTCTGTTGGTCGACTTCTTCTGGCGGTGTATCATATGCGATGGTCCCATCTTTCTTGGCCTTCTCGGATGGGAACCAGGGAAGGAACGAGCTGGGGGTTACCAATCGAGTTAGGTCCAACTTGACGCGCGCCTCTCCCGAGAAGCGATTGTGCCATGAACCAGAGTTCATCACTTCAAACATAGCCATCATGGTTGACATATTCTACGTCAACAGTAGTTCTCGAATTTGTGGTCGAGCTCACAAAATAAGGGCTCTTCGGGCCATCACCTTTATTCTTCCACCCCCCTGCCATTCTCGCCTTTCTACTCATTGAACCCAAACTGCAATACAGAGTGAGGTCTACGGCGCTGCTTTTGTATGATGTAACAAAATGTATATCCTCACAGCGTTCCTCCTGGCGCCTTCTTTGTTGCTCGTCAACATACAAAACTCTTCACCATGGTCCTCTTCGACTATCTCCGCGCCAAATCCAGACCCATGTTGATTTCATCGTACGTTCGTCACCCCCACGTGCCTTTCTGTTTCGTTTTTATGCTGGTCGCCTGTCGTGGAGGGACAGGACGGTATTGGTCAACGAGAGAGTTTGTACAAGTACAATTACTAGTGGTCAGCGCAGACTCGGATTCTACTCTGATTTGGAAAAAGTTATGTCGTTCTCCTATCCATCCATATATCTTCCCTATCGTTCCCCAGTCCCCCGCTGTCCGCGAATATGATCACCGAGCGGCCCAACCCATCGTTAGATAAAACTGTCAAGCCAAACCCTGTGTCGATCCCATGCCCGCATCCGACGTAAACAGTACTGCGCCCACACATTTCCCGGATATTGAGGACGAATCGCGGGGCAAGCGTGCACATGGGAAGAATTTGCAAAAGGGTCAGAGGTACCCATTGCTTCGGACCCGTTGCTGTAAGATTTCCAAAGTCATATAAGGTGTTGATGAGATTCCATAGGATGATGCTGCGTTCAAACAAACACATGAGCCCCATATACGTACTGCAGCCCTAGAGTAGACAAAGAAAGAGTACACACGCAAAAAAGTAAGCCGTGCCTTCCACGATCAACAAGTTAATAAATCGGCCGAGTCGCCACCGTTTCGTAACTCTGTACATCTCAGCCGAGCGGATCGTAAACTGGATGAGCAGTAGTGTGCACATTACTGCTGCATGCATGAGTTGACAGATGTCGCTCGCTTTCAGTGAGTTGTTAGCCTGAGTTAATCTGGTACTCGATGAGCAGAACGAGAGATTCAAGATCTGATTGACAGTCACTGTGCAAAGTTTCATCAGTGCGGGATGTCACTTATCAACACGACTCTCTACATACTCTCCAAACTTTTTGGATAGCTGTAGAGAATGGCTGCAATAGTCGTCGAAACGATTTCCCCGAGATAGGTAGTGAGGAGTATAGCGAGGATTATCTTTGATCGATTATACATTGCCCATAGGCGTAGGATCATCACAACTGTAATCAGTATGATTAATTGGTGTTTTGGTGTCCAGGCAAACGACGTAACATATACTCACAATCGGAGGCGAAAATATACATAGTAACTGTCCAGATATTGATGATATTGAGTACCCAACCTTGGAATTATCTCTCAGTCCAGCATGCACACAAAATGACAGGAGGTAATACTCACAACTGTTCATTGACACAATGGGTGAAAGAAGTTCCAGAAAAAGTGCATAACGGAGACTCACAGCTGCAGATCATCGAATCAGTGGTCAGTGTATGAGGAAAGGAGGAAAATCTCACTTTTGCAGGACCGGGTAGAAACGAGGTCCTCACTTGCGAACGTATGAGTCTCTTATGCCAGAACAACCTTTGAGAGTCTTGGACATACAGAATGAATGAATCCTAATGAACCGACGGATAATTAGTGTATGATAGATGGCATGAGACGAACCCGAACGCACATAAAGCCACAGAGTCCGAGATATCGAATCTGTCATGCACATTGTAACAATTATTTAGCATTGTAGTACAGTGTCATGACTCATCATGGCGATAGTCACTGGGGGTTTAATATAAACGCACCATAACGAAGAGCGTAGACACCAATGTCCAAGGTTTGTTCTGTAATCAGTCAGAAACATTATCATCTTGAAAAAATTGTTGTTCTCGAACCCAAATGTATTCAATCTGCCGAGCTGATCGGTCAGAGTGTGCTTTGTGCATAATTTTTGAATACAAAATACCTCAGTCGAAAACGTGAGGACTGGAAATATTAAGGTCAGACAGAACAAACAGTGTTGCACATGTGGAAGAGGGAATTACTATAATCATATACAATGGCAGTGACAATCACGACTGCACTCTTCCTCAGAAACAGGGTGCGTGTGTTCAAATACGAATAGGCGCACCGGAAGGATAATTATTCAGCAAAAGGGCCTCCAGACTGGTTTGCAGAGCAGAATCCATTGCGTGTATTAGGAGACAATAATAGGTCAGACAGAGGGGGGATTCAACTGTAGGATCCTGCTCTATTGCCAGTGGTATAAAGGTCAGGTTTGTGGGCGATGAGAGTTCATATCATCAGCTCCCTGCACAAACACTGGTATTTGGCTTGATTGTGGCAGGAGAAGGCCATCCTCCGTAAGACATGAAGTTACTTACATACATAATCAGACTGATTCAGGGTTTGTGTTCTCACCAAGCTACCGAGTCTTGTCACCCATGCTCCGAGCTGCAAGATATCTTAAATTCACCCTTCCGCCCTTCATGATCGACCTCTCCCAGTTCATACTCAATGGCCATGAGGGTACGTGCAGGCTCACATGCGGTCTCTCGGTAAGATGAAAAAAAAGGATCTCCCCAGTCCAAGCGGGATATAAAATGTTCGCCGTGAGGTTCTCTCAAATTGATATTTGCGTAAACGTGATAGGCCAGTTCCGTCAACCAACACAGCACGTTTCTTTGACAATGTTGCACTTCAGGACGTTGCCCGCGATGGCCCTAAATGGCTTTCGCCTGCATGATGAGCGGAGGTGCTGGATTCGATCCCAGGCGAATCGGTGTTCTGTGTGGAATTACACTGGGCATTGTCGTCACTTGGAAGAGGAGTGACTATATCTGAAGCCACGTCTTTTGAAATGATAGGTCCAGTGGTCCACATCATAATCTGATGGATTTTGGAATTGATGGACTCCGATATACCATCACTAGTTAGATTATGCTCGATCTTTGAATCGGTTGTTTGACCCTGCAGATCACCATCACCGCGCTGGTGAGTACCTTCCACTGCCCAACTTTGGTTCATCTACTACCCACCCTGCATTGGAGGATGCATATCACGACGCTGATGCGTGTGATCATAGGTACATGTGATATGCATGTTTGAGCATCGGGGAAGTCCGTTTGGGCGTCCTTCCACTCGCTCTCCCACAACTGTTGAATCGTCAATAAAAAACCTGAGCAAACGGATTCGCTTCGCATCGGACATTTGAGATACGTACCTCGAAGAACCTACGACGGTCAGCAACCTTGATCCCACGACAGCTCGTCAGGTCGAGCTTCTCCGGTTTCGGACATGCGTCGATGATCTGAAAGAGCCCGGTGCCTACGACGAACGAAGCGAGAAAAGAAAAAGAACTAGCCCATGAGCACATCGCACTAGTAATGCAAAAGTGAGACAAAGGCGTACCGGTGAGCTTAGTGCCCACGACTTCCAGCGCGACGAGTGACGGACAGCAGACGAGGTATGGTGCTGCCTTGTCGTTGATGTCAGCGTTGTTGAGCGCGAGTTGTTTGAGTCGGGGAGGGTCATCGTGGATTGTATCCGACACGAGCCCTGACAGGGCTTGTGATCGCAGGTGCGGTATCCCCAACAGGTTGAGGTGCTAACAGACACATAAGATACACCATCGAACAGTCACACATCCATGATACGATGGTACGCACCGTACACTTCCGTCCGACACGACGAATGAAGTCGGCGATCGCACTACTTCCAGCTTACTGTTCCCGACGAGGTTGAGTTTTTCGAGATGCTGGAGATTCAACGCCATAACGTCCGTAAGAGACGCGAGTACGTCGTCCGTCATCGTCAGGGCGAATAACATTACGCTCCGATGTAGAGCGTTCGTAGGTTTGGCATACTGCGGAGCAGATCGACGACCTCCGCCCTGGTCAGCGAGGTCGACGTGAGCGACAACTTTTCTAGCTGAGCGGCGGCATTAGGTGTAAATAGGTACTGTGGGAGACGACACAGAGGCATGAAGGAGATGTCTATGCGGGTGAGATTTGGACAACACGAGACGAACACATGCACAGACGTCTCGGGGAGTTCGAGTTCGCGGAATTTGAGGTTTTTCATTTTGAGTAATGTCAGGTCGAGTGCGACGAGAAGCTTTGAAAACGTGGTGTCAGTCTGCCAGTGGATAGTGATTAATAGTGATTCCGTGAGGGTTGAACGATGCGATTAGTAGCATTTGGCTCACCCAATTTGGAATTCCTGCCATCTTGAGCACTTTCACGTCAGTACAAGAGGTCAGCGGTCCGAGTAAGGAGGTGGATAGAACGGATGTATAATTGAGGTTGAAGATGATTAGGGACTGACATGATTTACCAATCGCCTCTGTGGTCCACTTTGAAAATGTTTTGTATGCGATGGTCCCATCTTTCTCGGCCTGCCCGGATGGGAACCAGGGAAGGAACGAGCTGGTGTCGTAAAAGGTCACCAACCGAATTAGGTCCAATTTGACGCGCGCCTCTCCCGGGAAGCGATTGTACCATAAACCAGAGTTCATCACTTCAAACATAGCCATCATAACTATCATATTCTACGTCAACAGTATTTCTCGAATTTGATGGTCAAGCTCACAAAATAAGGGCTCTTCGGGCCATCGGTGAAATGGAAACACTACGTTCGAGGAAGATACCACCCTGACGCCAGACGTAACGTCGCAGAGCATGACCTCGCTGATCCATCATAAGGTGAACCGTTTTGAAGCACTAAACGAAATTCGTATGCTCACAAGTCCATCTGCATCCTGTGGCGAGTTTAATATACAACAACGCCTGAAGTTCGGAGCCGTATTTACCTCACAAAATCCACTCCAAAGTCTTTTCCCCATTCACAGATATCTCTAATCCTCTGCAATTCTTCTTCGTCCTCTCCGCCACGTGGTTCTCCCCATATGAGAAGGTCTTGTGTATCCAACGTACCGCCCGGCAGTTTCGCAGCGCTGCTTCCATCGAAATAGACGATCTCGAGTGCTCGAGTCGTCATGGGTGTGAACAACCAACAATCCTCTTCGGGATGATTCACGCAGAAGGCATATGAATGTTCCGGATCGGTAGCGAACCATTCGCTGCTTGTCGGCAACTCATCGCAGAATCTGCCATGTTATAAGAGAGTTCCTTCGGGAATCGTTCCTGGTATGATAGCATGACCTGCAAACGAAACTCGCATACGATGATACGTCGATATATGCAGGTGAGGCTCACCGTTCCTCACACGGGTATTGGGCCAGCGTAGGAGCAACGAGTGGACGGTCTCGAATGCGAGGTTGTCCGTGGAATTAGGGTTGGGAGCTGTATTGAGGTTCCAATCTTCCAAATGTTCGCCATCGTGGGTCAGTGGTTGTGATTCGGCGTGAAACGGGACTTGGGTAGCAAAGACGTGGGCAAGGAAGATGCGGCGACCAGACACCAAGAGTTCAAACTCTGCATCGTAGCATGCAGTTGGACTAGATCAGCCTCAGCGCTTGATCAGGATTCAGCTGCGCAATATATTTTAACGACTGCTGGAACCGGCATCGCAATGTTGAGCCCGGAATGTTCTGAAAGCGACCCCAGGTACTATTTGTCCGTGACCCGATTGACCAGGCAACCTGAGCACTGGCCGGTCAAAGTTCCTTTTCATCGTCACATCAGCATTGTTGACTGACTTTGGGCGTCGCTCCGTGCGCTGGGAGGAGAGGGAGACAGTGGGCTGAGTCGGAGAGGATGCGATGCCAGTGGGGAAACGCTCTCCAGACTCCGGCCCGGGACCAGAGCCCGAGTTATGAGGCTCATCTTCTTCACGTTGTAAGTTATGAGCGCCGATCGGCACTGCGGCCTCGACTCGGAGCCCAACCGTTGGCTCTGAACTTTTACAGCGTAAGTATTCAGAAACATTCGAAACTCGGAACCTGCCGGTTTGTACGCTGAGTAGGCACCCCCTTGCTGCCCGACCTCAATCAGCGCTCATCACTTTCCCCCGCTGTCTGCGCACTCGCAGCAGGGCTCAAAGGCAGTTAGGGTGTGTTTTTGACAAGGTATGATAAGGCCGACGTCGCGGTGACTTTGCAGTACAACAGACGCGAATTTGAAATTTAAAGAAACCCAATTTGAAAACAGCAACACTTTCAAAAAACCGGCGCCTATCCTAAACTATATACAAGTGATCTGACTTGACTTTCGCTATCAGATGATCAGATATGATGACTAGGCACTGGGCCAGTGGGGAAAAAAGGATAGGCCCGCGCTTTAGGGAAGGACAAATAATTAATATTTCATTTTTCTGTGGTAGGTGGAGAAGACTGAGACTGCCAAGGTGACACAAGTTGGTGACAGCGGCAAATTGACTGAATCCGAAGTCCAGGAGGAGGCATAACTTAAGTACTCACTTCATGTCCACTGATCAACTAAATAGTATGCAGCATTGCACTCAGTGACCCGTTACACCATCTAGCGCACCACCATTTTCTTTCAGGAGCGTCACTGTCCTGTAACATGTCTGCAGAAAATGCAGAGGCCATTTCCCTCATGAGAGGTCCGCTCGTCGGTACCTTCCTTGCCTTAATGTACGTTTACTTCCATCGTGCCATTCGATGCTCTCCTTCTCATAGTGAATGGTCCAGTCTATACGGGGTCAGTTGCATGCAAGCTTTCTTCTACTTTCAAACATACGAAAACGACAGCTGGAGACTCAAGACAACGGTACGTTGCGCCACCACCACGCGTCCTCAGGCAACTGTTGCTGATCGTGTGCAACCCCGCTCTAGGTTGCGATTCTCATGTAAGCCACGGCTTTGTTTCATTTGTTTTTCCTCTTTTGAATACGTTCAATCGTCTTAGCATCATGGAAACAGCCCATGCTGCCACGTCCATGTGGGCAATGGACGACTATCTTGTCGCTCATTATGGAAACATGAGCGTCCTGGAGTCAGGGACGGGGTGTGTCTGCGTTTTCTACTTTCGTGTGGCCTTTGGGTTTCAGCACTTAGGACTCTCTTTCTACACAGGGCGTTTGCGGTGAGTTATTCCGATTTCCTCGGGAATATTATGTGTATGTATGTGATCCTTTGGGACAAGGTGACGTACATCCTTGGAGTAAGCACTCGTTCGGTCTGGTATTTCAGTAGAGCTGATCTGTCAAAAGTTTGTCATTGATTTCTATGTCTACCTGTGAGTCTAGGATTCGATTCTTTTTTCCGTCGGATGGCACCGACCTTGGCCTCGCCCTTTGCAGTTACTTCACTTGGAGAATATGGTTGTGTCAGTACACCGTTTCTGGATTCAACTCGAGGTGACCTCACGCGCCTGACCAGTCACAACGAATAAGTGGATTGTTTTGTTCATGGTATGCTGTCTTGAATCGGATCGAGTGACCATAGCTGATCTTCTGCAGTGTGCGGTGTGCACATCGCGAGCAGGTGAGCCTGACAGTGACTATTTTCAATCTGCTGACACCATCATGCTCATTCTCGACTACCTTTCATTTTCATTTATTTTTCTTCAGTCCTCGGTATTTACTACAGCTTCTTGGGGTACGATGAACCTCCCGATTTCTCTCCGAGTCTCTGACCCCCCTCATTATCTTCCAAACAGTGCGATGCAACCGACGTGGGCCGCCAGTCTGGAAGCGTGCCGAACGGTCTTTCTTGTCATCGATTTGCTCTTCGTCACTGGAGACATGTTTTCCGCCAGTGTGATGGCTTACCATCTTGCCAAGTGTCGGTCCTGGTTGTATAATCTGCCGTCTCATCGACCACTTCGAATGGAGACCGTGTTGAACCGCCTCATCGTGTTTGCTGTTGCCACAGGTGCCTTGACATCGTTCGTCTTATTTTTATGGCTCTCAATTGTCGTGTGCTGGGAAGAGTAAGGCTCGCACTGACCCTCGACGACACAGGCTGGTAGACGTCATTATACTCATACTGGTAAATCTCAACTCTCAACTCTGAGCTTCTCAAGTCCCCGGGGCGCTGACCTCGAATTTTTCTTCTTCTTTTTCCTCCATTTGCTTCTCAGGAGCTCTTACAACCGCACGGACTTGCCTTCGTGGGCCCCATCTTCATCCAAATACACCGTATGTCGTCCCTATTTCACCTCCCCTTTTCGGTGCCCAAAAACTTAAAGTCGTCTGTACATATTTCGATGGCACAACGATGATCTGTCTGTAACATTTCGCCATCCCCTCGTTTTCCGGTGGTGGTCCAATGCAGTTTACTCCAACTCAGTTCTCGCCTCGTGGGTCTCCCGCTTTCTCGTTTCTGGTTTGTTCTGTTTTGAAGCACGCACGCTAACCCAGAACTTATTTCCCCACTTCTACATTCCCGATTTCTTTCCCGATTTCTCTCTCTTTTCAACCCGAACCCTAACTACGCCCCGACAAGACTGAACATGCGAAATTCTTTCTCCCCAAGGAACCAGGGTACATTCGAGATCCCCGCTGGCTTCTCCCTGCAGTTCAGAGGTTCCTCGAACGTCTCGTCGGCGGTCTCCAACTCTCTGAATTCTGGGCCGGTCAAGGAGGAGGGGGAGGGGGAGGAAGTTTGATGCCGGTGAATTGTCCTTGTCACAATGTACGTATCGTATATATATATTCTTTTTATCCTTTACCCGATACTTAACTTTCCTGGTATTAGTATCGGACGAAGTGACTGGCTGAGGACGCGATTCGCATTGCAGATCCCATTTGCAAGATAATACAAAAGCAAAAGGACAAACTCGGCGACATGGCTATAGATGTTGCGACGTGTGTCGGGAACCTCGTGGTGTCATGACGGATTAATCGAATTATAGATTCATATCCCCTATCTCTATGTATCCCTTCATCACCCCATCTGGTTACCTGAGCAGCGTTGGAGAGCACGATATAAATGTAACTTATCTTCCACGATGACTTGCACAGCGTAGCTTGCAGCGTGCGTGCGGAGTCCATTGGCAAGCGTTGAGTCTCGGGGGTCGAACTTGTTAATCCCCTCCCTCGCGTCAGTTGCTAGTAGCACTCGCTCTCATATGTGTCCTGAACTGACCTCTCAGGAGGCCATAACATCATAATAATACTAAATACTCGCAAAGCGCGCATACACGTCGGATAAACGTCCCCGTTGCCAGTGAATATGTATCGCCAGTATGACTTCACCCCTTCACTTCAGCATGATGGAGAGCGTGCTTTGGATAAGCTTGACTATCCCGCATGTCGCGCGCCTCGCAAACACGAAACGGGTGTGCAAGGTCCCAATTTTGGCTCGCTCACCCGCTATGGTCTACATCTCGGATTGTGGGCGGCTTGTTCGTCGAAGCCGGGCAGTGATGAACTGTCAAGGGAGATCTTGAGCACCAGATAGAGAAATTTGACGTAGAGACAACTGCATAACATAAATTGTCAAGTACTAGGCACCGCAAAGAACCAATGTTGGAACGTGTTCTTACATTGGTTCACCGATCTCCCCGATGCCACGGATCTCGATCAGTTCAAGAAGTTATGGAGATACTGTGTCAAAACCCCTAAATAGGCCGCCTCGGACGGAAGGAACGTATCAACTCATTACGTGCATGGTTTTCGTTCATACTCGCCTCGTAACTTACATATCGCTCATGGACAAGTCGAATGAAAACGGCCTCTCGACGATACAACGGAAGGCCTATGTTGGAGAATTATACCTCGGACGAGGGAGGAAACCACTGTTCCAGTTTGCGAACCATGTTCTCAACCTTTTTCATGTAGATCTCGACATTCTGTGCCATATCCGAGGGTTCACACGGCGGCGGGAACGCATCACGAAACTCGTCCGAACAGCTCGGGATCATGTCCTCTTCCGATATCCTTGCATCAAATGAGTCGGATTCAGGAATGAATGTGGAGAGAACGAGTCGAGCTACATACCCTTCTTCTCGGAACATATCCTCTCGCTTGCGATTCCACTCCGTAACCAATTTCAGCCACTCCTGGCATTCCACCTTGAGCCGTCCGAAATACGCGTTTTCGTCCTGGGAGAAATCGGCGTGAAAGTGTAACTGGGAGGGCCCATCAAAGCCCTCTATCGACCCCGGGAAGAAATCGTTGAATCGCCTCCACACCAGGCACGATTCGGGCGCGGTCCACAAGTAATGAATGTACTAGACCGGATACCGAACGACAACGTCAGTGACATCATTTCGCGAACGCAGCAGGGGGACCACTCACGAGCAAGATGAGACTTCGAACCAAAACAATGTACTCCCTCCGCTGTGCGTCCTTTCTGTTCAAGAATCCCTTCAACGCGCGCATTTCGTTCGCAGCTAGCAGTCTTACGCCCTGCTCCCGGCCTTCGCTGCGCTCCCGCTCGTAATATGTTTGCCATTCGAGCGCTTCGTCCGACTTGGCCACAGCGAACTGGCGAAAGGTCTCGACGAAGGCGAGGAGGTCGAGCAAGTCGGGGATTTGTCCGATTTTAAAGGTCGGAGAAAGGATGTTGCGGGCGCAGTAGAATACGAGGGCAGGCGGGAGATCCGCGGAAGACGCGTCTTGGGGAGGAAGGGCGTCGTTGAGATCTGTCACGTTAGGATGGCGAATGTCAGTGACAAGGGAGGGCGCGGTAGTGGGTGAACTGAACTGTAGATGTCTTCGTGGGCTCGGACGTCGTAGGGCTCGTGGAAGTCGATTAGCGATGCACGTTTATTGAGTTCGTCCATTTACAATTTGTAGTTCGTTGAAGGGGGACGTTTTGTTGTTTCGAATTTGTTACCACAATCATTTTGATCCGAGGCCGGACTTCAAACTTTGAACTTCGGCCTCACATCAAAAACTTCAAACACTTTCCGACGGCCTTGAAACTCGTCTACACTGAGTCTTCCACGATTCGGATCGATCCCTAAATATAGTGCTATTGATCTAACTGGAACAACGTCCACCTCGCCTCAAAAAGTTCCAACCGTTGTGAGAAGCCCTTTGACAAGACCATGATCTCCTAGTCTTCCACTGACATGCACCATTCCAGTCAATTAGACTATCGTCCTACCGAATCAGCGCTTATTCATGCCGGCAGCAACTTTGTTCCTCCCGTCGGATGTAAATCTCGTTCGTCAAATCCATTTTTTTTCTTCGTTCCATCGCTAGTTCGCTCATTACCCGTTTCGCACTGACTCCTACTACATTAGGCATGCCTTTGGAGAATCCCATAGGCGTCGGCGACGTCAAGATGACGACAGGCGATCCATGCATACTAGGGTAATGGTCAATGAGTTTCTCCGCTTACAGTAAAGAACACAACCCTACTTGTGAGTTGTCAGAACCTGCATGGGAGAGATGTATAACAAAAGATAGCCTTCTCGCAAAGCACACTCATCCATGCACCCTTCACACACAAGACAGTCTGCCGTAGCCGTTCATACACGTCAACTCACTTCATCTGCCAGACATCGATTGCGTTCGAGGATCAGGTTATCCATCGACGCGTCCATCGATTCGTATGAGTCCGTTCTGGATCCTGCCGACGGTAGTCACAGCAAGGCGCACCTGGATCCAATGCTATGCTCTTCCGTGTATACCCCGAGTGAAAACGGATTATTGAGGATGTATACGCGATGAAGGGAGAGAGGGAGGCGGACGTTCAAATGCACTTACATCGCACAAGACTTATCAGCGTCACACCGCATCTAGTTTTAACTTTGCTTTCCGTGCAAAGTACACAGCATATGTGCAACGTCCTAATACGAGGCACAAGCTTAGCAATACTTGCTGTACCCACGTGGTTCCTGTGCGGACGGTCTCCTCTTCGACTCCATCCCTTCCCTCTTGTCATATTGTCGTCCCCTCGTATCCAATCATTGCCGATGTCTTCTTCGTCATTCAGGTGAGTCCCACATTGTCATGTTCTAGGCCTCGCTAACACGACCGATCCTTTCTACCAGGGTCCCTTGTCAATGGCCGTCCGCTGGTCGACCTCACAGATCGAATTGAACGGGATTCTGCCGTTCGGTTGACTGGTGGCGCATTCAGTGACGTTTACAAATGCAGGACCGGGTCTTCGTCCTCGGTGCTTTGTTCTGCTCTTGCTGGCCAATGCTATGGCTCATCTCTTCTAGGTCGCCGTGAAGGTCCTGAGGTATTTTGAGTCTGAAGATGCAGAAGAGAACCAGAGGCTACTGAATCGCACGAACAATCAGGTCGACTCGATCCCATGTACATTTCTTCGTTTATTAATACTTGCTAGCAGATCCGTCGCGAACTCGGTCTGTTGAGAAGACTCGAGCATCCTAATCTTGTTCCACTGCTCGGTGTGACGACTATCTTTGGACCAACGCTCGGGGTGGTGTTTCCTTGGATGTCACAAGGGACCTTGCACTCTTTTCTCAAGAAAAAGACGCTCACACTAGTCGAGAGACTGCAGCTGGTTAGTCATGATTCCCTCTTTTTTCCACCCCATGATACTGACGATGTGCAGGTACATGGCATCGGATCTGGCCTGGAATATCGTGCGTCTTCTGAAATCGCGCTGTGATCCCACTTTTTCTGATCAGACTGGTGTCGTAGTTCGTTCAAACGGCGTGTTCCATGGAGATTTGCACAGCGTAGGTCCATAACCTCAGTTTTGGTTTAAAGTTTCTCACATTTTACCAGGGGAATGTCCTGATCGACGAAGACAAAATACCGCGAATCAGCGATTTCGGATTGGCATGTACGGTCGAGAAATTGCAGTCTGGACTGACATACTTGCAACGATTGTCGAACTCGAGCAAACCAGGAGCGGTGAAATGGGCGGCACCTGAAAGACTCTCTGGAAGCGAACCGCACCCATCGGGAGACATTTATTCG
>JBBPOS010000227.1:0-44118 GCA_038091575.1 Leccinum subgranulosum
GAAGCAGGCGATTACCCCAGCTGGACCGTTTACTGGCAAATCATGACCCCGCAACAGGCCGAGAACTATAGATGTAAGCACTAATGTTGACGGGAGTATGGGAAATTGACTTGGCATCAGACAACATTTTTGATCTCACAAAAGGTAAAACGGGTCACACCTATACTGATCAATGACTTGGCTAACATGATTACCCGTAGAGTGGCTACAAGATGAAATTCCCTACCAAGAGATTGGCAGAATCACACTCACGCAGAACCCGTGAGAATACACCAAATCTTCTGTGCGACGCATGTTCACGCTTCTCTGTAGCACAAACTTCTTCGACGAGGTAGAACAAGCCGGCTTCGACCCCGCCAACATGGTTTGCACTTTCTGTTTTGACCCCACGTCGCCCCTGACTCCCACCTCTTAGCCTAATGGACTTGAACCAACCGAAGACCCCACACTCCAAGCACGTTTATTTGCATACGCAGGTCAGATTCTCTGGACCTCTGACCATGAGCAGTCATCTCATTCCTTTACAGATGCTCAACGCTACCGCACTGGCATTAACACGAAAAAACTTCCCGTATGGATGAACTTTATCGTTTACGACGAACAATCACTGACAGTAGTTTTAGGTTAACTGTCCCTTGAACCCTGTTGGTGAGTCCCGTCGTATCTTTTATGGCGAACGACACAATTAACTGTTGTGTTTCACTAGCAAACTTCCTTCGGGACGGTGTCATGAACTTTAACAACCAGGGAAAGCGACCCAACTTCTGGTCCCAGCAGGACATGCTCAACTTGGAGGTCCGTCCCTATAACGATGACAATCATACAATATGGGTCGGCGGTGCTGTCAAGTATCTCAGCACGCCCACCGAACTAGACTTCGAACTCCCCAGGATTTTCGTAAGCAGCTCTATCTTGCATGCTAACCCGAAACTGATGAAAGTATGCGACGTAGTGGAACGGACTCTCTCAGACTGATCAGGATCACCTGATCTACAATGTTGTCTGGCACATGGGTCAAGCCACCAACACTGACATCATCAACAAGCAGCTCAAGATCTTCCAACACGTGAACGAGACTTTGGGTCAATTGATTGCACAAGGTCTAAATATGACCATCTCCTGAGAAAAATAGGGAAAAAAAGTTGATACCTGTGAAATGTATCATTCATTACTGTACTTCAACATAGATTATATTCTTCGATCACAACCATGAACATTATCTCATCTTGACACTGGCCCATGATTATCATAATCGATGGATAGAAGTCATCCAAACTCATAGTGTAATGGAAACTCTCACTGCAACTGATTCGTACATACTCTTAGATGCCATCGCATTGGTTTTAGACTCGACAAGGACTGGTAAAAGGCCCCGTGACTTCCCCACCAAATTCCAAAATTCACTGGTTAGACTAGTTACAATGTGAAACCCCACGGGAAGCCGCCCAATGGGCTCCGAGGAGTGAAGATGTTCGACATCAATAATGCATAAATAGTTCCGGATCTAGGGATGCTCTGCCAGGCCCAGAGTCTATTGTTACAGCTTTACATCAAATGACGTAACTTTCAATCATGCCCCCAATCCTATGGACCAAGAAACGATTTCCTCGCTTTCCCAAGTATCCTTTTCTCCATCCGGCCCTTGACGCTGCCACTCAACTCGGACGCCGACCGATGCATCCACCAAAACCCTGGCCACCCGTTCCACGTTGGTGACGACCGATGGCATGATGCGAAGTCCCGCGGACGCCACAGTGGAAGCCAGACCACCATAGGAAGTTAAAGTCGTGCGTGAGATGAGTGCGCCAGGCCTGAATATAAAGGTAACCATGTTCCCCTTGGACTCAGATGCTATTGATAGCAACGCCGCCTCGACGCGACCCTTTTGAAGAAGTGCATCATTAAATAATCGAACGGGGGAACCAGAGCCGATGACACGGGGTGAGGAGCCCCTACCAGAGTACCCCCCTACATACCTTCATGTTCCGAGTCCGTGCTTCGTACGAGAACATGCCAGTGCTGGCATTGCCAGCGCGGTTGGCCCACTTGGTGCTGCAGTAGCAGAACCGGAAGGGTTGGGACGCATGGTCAGCATGGTCCTGCGAAGCTCGGGATTGGGCGAGCTTGGACATGAAACGGGCCGCGTTCAGCGTGAACGTATACGAGACGAGTTCAAACTCTTGAGGAGATGTGAAATCATCTGCTTTACCGCCCACACACCTGAAACCATTGTCGCGCACAGGATTAGCGCATAAACGAAGAAAGAAGACGAAACAAAACGAAACGGAGAGGAGAGGAGACTGTGTAATCGTCGCAGAAGGATCCTACCATATACATGCCTTGCAGTCTGCAAGTGCCGATACGAGTTCGGTGTCTTGTTCATAGTCCCAGATGGACAGATCATCCCGGGCGATGATTGTGAGCTTTTGAACGATGGCCGTCTTCACTTCTTCCATGCGTTTCCCATCGAGTGATGGCGGACGTCTCCCAACAACAGTCACTTTCGTGATTCTGTCATCGCTCAACGCGTCGAGCAGGGCATTCTTGCCTATGAAACCAGTTGCGCCTGTGATGAGAACGTGCATGGAGGTCGTGGTGTGGATCGGGCAGACGAACGCGGTCGTTCAACACTCGCTCAGCTCGTCGTTGGAAAGATTGTGCTCGCTAGGGTCCGCGACTATTTCATTTTCGTGCCGATGGGAACAAGTGCTGTGCGACGGCACCGATACCATCAGCCGCTCATTACGCATGTGCACAGCCTCGGCCTAAACCAGTCTCCCATGCCTACTTGGATGCATCTTTGGGATCGACTCCCGGTCTCTAGCTTCTCTTCCACTACAAGCAAGTGTTAAAAACGAAACATACAAACTACAGTTTGGGGTCAAGTATAGATTGGGGGTACTCGGGCAACAGGGCTCTTGACAGGGCTGTCCTTGAATGTTCAAATGCCCCGTCGTCGACAACCGCTTGATCTGTAATATATTACTGAATAGCCACAGCATTCGTGGCCCATCATTCAAGTGGCCGATGCGACCCAGAGGGCACTTCCTTATCTGATTGAATAAATAGCCGGGATATGCCTTCAGTACCTCCGATCGGATCTGGAGCAATGACATTGGAGCACTCCTCGTGGGCCTTCTTCGACCACTAGGATGGCAGAAGACACGTGAACCTGATAGGGCGACGCTAGCATAAACAACGCGCAAAAAACGACAGCCTATTATGCGCTATTGTAATGCATCGTTCCGAGTCCGCTGACGAGAATATACGTCGCACGGATATGAGCAACGTCACCTTGATAATGTTGAATGTTCCCATCTATGACACCAGCTAGAGTCTAGAGATTAGTATGGATCAATGAACAGCAACGTACGGTGTCGATTTCCATAAGTAACGGCTTTAAACGCGTTTTCTGACTGATTCCGATTCCAGCAAACAAAGCCCGTACGCTCACTTACCACAGATGACGAAATCGATCCTCTCAAATTCGATGCCTTGTCGACTGCATCTCTGAGTTGTTGAGGTTGCCTCACGTTGGCCTGCGCAGCCATGCACGTCTGGGCCGTGACCCTCGAAAGTTCATCAGCACTTTTTCCAGGACACTTTTTCCAGGATATTAAAAAAGGAAGTGCTGACTTACTTTCTCCCTGTCATATCCCAGACCCGCCTCCCATGCAGAACAAAACTTTTCAAGATATGTATCTGGTTTGAATATATCAACCGAATTCACTAGAGCAGAAACAAGGTTATGGTGAACAATTCAGCTGCACCGGCTGAAATCAATATCCCTCACATAAAAAAGGCGAACGGACAATAGTTGAGTCTGGATTTTCGAATTCTCGACGTCGGGTGCGTCGGCGGCAGTGCCAGACTGAGTCCAACTGTCGACGCACCCGCAACTTACTAGCCGGCCTACATAAGTAGCAGATGGGCCTTAGACTGAGCTAACTTCCACTTTGAATGCTCAAGTCAGTGAGTCGGACATCCAATTTAGGTTGATTTTTCATTCACGTGACTCTGGGCGCGTCGCGATGATAGCTGTTTCGGGGTGCGCGTCGCTTTATCTGTCTTTTCAGGAGCCTGAAACACGCCATGACACTTCTTTCGTTATTCGTGACAAGCACGGGCGTCTTTTGCTTCGTTCCTATCTCGCAGAGGCTTGCAAAGAGCGGGATCATTCCTGCATCATCAAGTAGCTGGCGGTTCCGATTCTTCCGAAGGCTGCCTTCCGTCTTTCCGCCAGTTTTTTGCCTGAAAAATGAAGAGGAAATCAAGTCTCTGCTTGTGACAGATAAGGATGGGCATATTAGGTTAGCAGCTGAGGTCAGTGTAATCTCGCCCTAGTGGCAAGTGTGGCGACCAGAGGGCACGTTGAAGCGAGCAGCATTACCAGATGCAACGTTCCCCTCTTCAGATCGCGGTTTCTCTGGAAGACCGTATGGTTGATGCCGACAAAACCCTGATCGAAAACGAATGTATCAACGGCACTCTGGATCCCTCACCTACGCTTTCTTTCTTACCATCAACATCTGTCGACATATTTGACGGGAATGAATCCATGAGCTGCTTCAGTGTAAGTGACCCACCATGCTCGGCCGCCATTGATCCTCCCATATCAGTTTCCTCAGGATAACCCCCTCTGCGACAGCTGTAACATCTTGCTAAGAGGAGAAATTCCTCCCGACCATATTCCGAGCGTCATACGTGCACTGGCTCTTTTCGAGGCCCGAGAACGAATATCCGACGTCGTTTTCAACGAGTACGAAATCGCCGCATTGACGAATGCTTTCTCAATGTTGCAACTTTAACGCACGGCTTCGAAACGCAGCTCTCCTCCTGATACATGCTCTACCCCATCCACGGTCTTTCTCTCTCTCTCTCTTTTTTTTCTTTCTTTCGGTCATTAGTGTATTCCTACGGTTCTTGATTTGTTACATGCCCGTGTCTTCCAGCAAACATATGCCCGGTATTCCTTCCGTTCCATGACGAACGATGGCTCACTTGTTTTGTATCCCACCCTTTATCTACCCTGTTCCTTGTCGAGAGGCGGTTTCCTCCTTCTGTATCAATTTACCCGACAACCTTTGTATCTCCTCCGTCTACAAGTCCTTTTGTCGCGACTGGTTGTCATTTTGTGCAAGAAAGGGTGAAAGTCTCGAGTACATTGTGCTTGACTGATTGGCCTCAGCGTAACACCAAAGTCAAGACGTCCAATTCATGGCATCGCTGGGGTTGCGCTAGGGCACCTTGGCGTGCAAAACTCAAGTACTCACGGTCGTGTGTGATCGACGAAGAGAAATCGCGGTGCGCCGAGACGCAGGATCACAGAATCGGGTCTGATGGATTTCGAGCGCAATCCTCGACCATTGTTATCACTAGCGAGACACAGCATGGTAGCCACTGTGTGGTTAATGCACTATGAAGAGGTGACGATATGACTTTGAACTCGGACAGATCAAATTGACTCTGCGGCTGATATATAGAGTACTGTGGGACCAAAGATGAGACAAAGTATCTGCGTGCCCAAACATCACCGACCATTATTTCCCCGAATGAACGCATCACCATATCTATTAGTGACGACGTCATTCACGTGCTCTTCGGTTTGCTCCAGAGCAATGTTCATGTATCCATCGAGACATGAAAGGATGCCTGTCAAAAGTAAGCTGGTGGTGCTCGCCGCTCGAGAACTCGAACGAGAACGAGAGATGTACCACGGTAGTCTACACCCGATGTGAGACGAACAATGACACGTTTTCCGACAACGCCTTTCAAGAAATCTGTAGGAGATCCAGATATAGCTACAGGCGGTGGTGGGGGGGGAGACCCATCGAGATCTGGGGGTGGTGGTGTGCTGGAGTCGTCGTCCATCCCGTCGTACTATGTTGTGGTCGAGATATCAAAACAAATCGACAAGCTTTGGATATGTTTGCATCGCTCCCCCCAAGTATGGCAATCGGAAGCCGGAAGCAATGTAATTCGGCGCCCTCGCCGCTGGCAAGCTGTTCTGGCAACACCATTATGCTGTTCTTCCTGACATTCACTACTGTACATGCCGACAGTTAAACTCGTCATTATCGGCGCTTCGGGCGTCGGAAAGACCAGTTTTCGCACCCAGGTATGTGCCCTTTCGATCGTGAAATTCATCTCGCAAGATCTCCCTCCCCCACAAGTATATTTCAGGTCGCTTCTCTACAGGTTACAGGACCACCATCGGCGCTGATTTCATTTCCAAGACATTATCACATCCTACTAGACTAGATGAAGTAGTCACTCTTCAGATTTGGGTCAATATCCTCCATTTACTCGGTCCCTTTGCAAAGCTGATCCAAAGTCATCAAACATAGGACACTGCCGGGCAAGAGCGGTTCTCTAGCCTATCCACAGCGTTCTTTCGTGGTGCAGACGCCGCTCTGCTCATGTTTGACGTGAACCAACCCGAGACCCTTACCGCCCTCAAGAAATGGTGGGAAGAGTTTTGCGAACGAGCCCCCGTCTACGAAGACGACCTTCAGGACTATTGCTGTATCGTCGTTGGAAACAAGACGGATCTTGTCAATTCAAATGCTATCGGTTCAACATCGGTAGTCACTGAAACCCAAGCGACCCGTTTCCTTGACGACCTCGTCCCCCCATCCCCCCATCCACCCTCGCCATGCGAAGAAGTGTCTATCGCTATCGAACACGCCATCTTGGAAGAGCCAGCCTCTGATCATGATGGCACTGTCATTGATATCTCCTCTTCGTTTCCGCACTCGCGGTCGCAATCCATTGATATCAACCATTATGTTCGTAGGCACTCAAAGCATCCCTCATGGAACAGTACCAACATCAACAATGGCACACTGACATCCACTCACACTGGCACCACGTCCTTCCATACTCCTTCCTCATCTTTATTCGATGTATACGAATCTGCTCGTTCATCTCCCCTCCCTCCTTCCATATCATCGCGGTTGTCATCCCCCGTCAGGAGGCAAAGACGCCCATCTTCATTGTCAAGTTCTTCGTCCTCTTCTGCTCGCACCATCACACCGAGTCTGTTCACCCGCAGGTACGAGCAAGCAACTGCGGCCGTGCTGCCTTGTCACCCTTTTCTCCCAGAGAAAGGTCCCAAGTTGTTCTTTACCTCCGCAAAGACAGGGGAAGGGGTTAATGACGTATTCGAGTATATTGCTCGGCGCGTCGTCATGCGATGGGAATACGAGGAAGTTATCGATGCGAGGACATTGCACGTGCAAGAGCCTTCTGAAACTATTCGGCTGGGCTTATCGAGAGGGGAATCGAAGCGGCTTACGGGATCCTGTTGTTAACCTAGAACCGGCCCTTTGTTTATTCTTAATATGTATCTGTGCCGTTTCATTTCCTATGTATGTACGGATACCCGATATTTAATGGATTACGCAGATGCTTCTAGAAACACCTGACCGGCGTGAGGTGTGGTAATTGATGACTGTGATGTTATGATGCAAGCATTCGTGCAGTGTTGGATTGGCCGAAGCCGAATATCCAAGGTTTCATACATTCCACACTTCTCTGCCTTCGGATATGCATGTCAGCATGTTATAAACCACCGGACATTTCTTCGGACAATAGTGTCATGCCATGACATCATCTTTGGCCGCATCCTTTTACAGTACAAGAGGCGGGCTAGCCTTTCTTCTATTAGTTGATCTTGATCATCAACTTCTCCCGTGTACCCACGACGTCAGCGATGCTGCGGAACCCACACAGGCCCATCGTAACATGCAGGTCGGCAATCGTCTGCATCAGAATCTGTTCCACACCTGCCTCTCCGGCGATTGCCAGTCCATACATGATCGGCCGACCAACTGAAACAACGTCGTTAGCGCGAACTTGAACCGAATCATATATTCAGCCAGCAATACATACGGAGCACAGCTTGGGCACCCAGCGCCAGCGCCTTGAGAATGTCGCTTCCGGTTCGGATGCCCGAGTCAAAGAGGACTGTGAATTTCCCTGCACTTTGCGCTTCGCGAACCTTGGATGACTGCATCACAATATCTAGCGCGTCGAGCGCGCCGATGGACCCATCGACTTGGCGGCCGCCTGACCAATGTTCAAGTTCAGTTCCAGATGCAAGGAAGGTTACATATCAAAACATTATTTACCGTGGTTAGAGACGACGATGCCGTCAATTCCATGGTCAATGGCTTTCTCGGCATCCTACAAAGAATTGAATCATCTCCGCCGTGAATAGACGTGAGCGCGATTGACTCTCTCTCACCTCTTGTGCAAGAATACCCTTCAACACGATAGGACCATCCCAATTGTCCCGGATGAACTGGATCTCATTCCAGGATCTGAAAATGCCTGAGCCAAGCTCTCGCCCCCACTTGGGTCCCAACATCATGGCCTGTTGTGCAGCCGAATCTCCCTCGCCGGCCTTTCTTCTGATGTCTTCCTGCACATACGGGAATGACAATGATAGATGCTCGTGACGTGCTTCCAACCCAAAGCGAGCCATGAACGTCGGATCTGAAGTGCCTTGCTGTATGGAATAACCGTGTCCAACCGGGTTATACGCATTACCGTGGTCGTGTGGGCGCCACCCAAGGAGCATGGCGTCCACTGTGATCACCAATGCTGTGTATCCGCTAGCTTTTGCGCGCTTGAGAAGGGACTGCGTAAGCTCGACCGAGTGCGTCCTGTATCCGGCGTAGTCAGCTTCTGTCATGAAAGAGAGCGACGTCCAATAGAACGAACTTACCAATAGAGCTGGAACCAGCGATGTCCGTTCGGACCTTGGGCATCCGCGATCTCTTCCATGGACCGAGATGCGGCGGTACTGATGATCAGGGGTACACCGACCTTGCTTGCTGCACGAGCAGTCCCGACCTCGGCATCTCTGTGCATTAGATGGTGACTACTGACCGGACCGATGAAAACAGGCGTAGGGTGGGTAACACCAAAGATCGTAGTCTTATCGAAAATAAGTTTATCAGTATTGTCCAGCCAATATTTCAAAGTGTCGCACCTCGAGGTTACGTTCCCCTGCATCGATGAGCATACGGGGAATGAGCTTCCACCTATCGAATGCTCTCCTATTCTCGGCATACGTGCTACAGGTTCCCGCACTTTGCAGCACGTACAAGAAATTGGCTGGGAACAAATCAAACGCCATGATCATTGACTTTGTTTCACTGTCGATTCATTTATGTAAAAAGGGACCACTGACATGGATTGTCCTTGAGTACTTCCCGAGCCTTATCTTCGATCTCCTGGATGTCGACTGTGCCCAGAACGGGTGGTTTCCCTGAGCCGTAAATGTCATGGAGCCATGCTACCCATTTGCTGGGCGGTGGTGCGACCACGTTCACAGACATCGCCGAGTACGAAGCCGCTTGAGTGGTATTGCTGGACCAAGTGGAAGTCAAGTTGAGCGCCAATCGTCAGAAGTCAAGCGCACTTCGGATGTGCCTGTTTCCCAACGAGTTCGTGTATCAATGATGCCTTTTCGGCCAACGGCGAGTCCAACAAGAAGAGAACGCTGTGGGCCTAGCCTACAAACGCGGTGGATGAAAGTGTGGAAGATAACCTCCCGGCGAATGTCACGATTTCAACATATTTAAAGCCATTGAGAGTCGGCGGGCCGGGGTTCGTATGCAAGAGAATGTTCTATGCAAGTCAGCGAGCGGGGAGACGGACCACATGATGTCTCAAGGTGTAATATCGGACTTCCGAGTCTTCCCTTCATGAGAACGCCACCTCGGGGGAGACAGCGCGGCAGTAATGGGCCGACGTCCGAATGCCAAACGGGGACAAACCCGTTTCCGGAACACAAAACCTACTTACCTCAAAGTTAGAGCCTTCATTACATCCACTTTTGAATCAAAAGTCTCGTTACAACATATATGTATAACACGAGAAGCGGAGTCCTTTACAACACTACAACTTGCGCCCACTCCACGGTACCCACAAGAATGCGAATAAAAAGTTGACAGAAAGCAGAAGATTAGCAAGCCAGATACAGCCGCATCATTTCTTTTTCCACTTGTCACCAATGGTCATCCGAGGGATGGCTTCCCCAATATAAAAAAACGGCCAACCCACCCGCCTCCAGAGAGAGCTTTCTCGTGGAATGAAAGTACTCTCGGTCTGCATCGCGACAATGACCCACGCCGCAAAGATCGTCAGACTGATCGCCCCTTCGATATAGTGATCGACTGTCTCTCCACCATAAGGATTGATCTCGATGACATTCATCGCAAACACGTTCTGTGCTCATAGTATGAGAAAACGAAGGGGATCTGCGGATGAAGCTACTTACAGCCAAGAAATTGGCAGGAAGGAAAATCATGGTCAGATAAGCTATCTATATCTACTATCATTTTTTTTCAGCCAACGGTAAAGGCGGGCACATACTTGTTTCATCGCGGCCGAGTCGCGAACTGTTGCGAATGTCAGTTTTTTCATGTACTTGCTGTCATCGATGTTGACGGTGGCGAATGCCTACAGTGGGATAATCGATAGGGACCAACGATTCAAACGATTGAAATCGTACCAGATCTATGACGTTCTTCAATCGCATCACTTGCATCAACCTCTGACTTTCCAACCTCTCAATTTCCGAAATGAGATAGTCGGTCTCTCTCATCAAAATATGGTTTGATTCTGCCCGTTTTTCTTTAGACACAGAGGAATGCTGCATAGCAGGATTTTCGGTCTCTTTTACAAACTGAACGGATTTCTTGAAGTCTTCGAGTAGGGTTCGATGGTAAAGCAGGTGCGCTTGCAGAATGTGCAACGCCCGCGTTTCCCTAATTTGGTCGCTATCGAGAACCAATTGTTCCTATGAAAAAATATGACACGCTATCGCCGTCACCTAGCACGGTGCTTACCAGGCGATTAATATGAGCGAACAGAATCTCGAAGACTTCATCCCATGCATACATGGCATACCACAAAAAGCATAGAAATAAGCATGTAGGATCCTTCGACTTCTCGAAAATTTTCGACCAGTAGACACTCCGGCCGGTTCGGTTGATAAGCGAGTGAAGTTGGTCTGCAGTCGCCCTGCGAAACTTCGGATGGCAGGATATAATGGTGCTAGATTCCACAGCGCGAACCATATGGATGCTAACCAGGTCTTGAAGAATATACTTGTCACCTGGAAAAGGTATAGATATCACAGATGATATCCAACCTGAGTCAGTTTAGAATACATACAAGATTCTAGATAGAGTGGCGACTGGGTATCAATGATCTGTGTATCTGAAACGTAGATTAAGCTATATGGACAAATTTTTCAAAGGATGCATACCCTCTTGCAATGGTTGCACGCGTGATGAAACTGAGCCTGCAGCCGGCCCATTGATCACACGAATGAACGGAAGAACGACAGTGATGTCTGTAGAATTTTTTGGAACCTGTCAACAGAACGAGAACAGGGGCGTGCTCACGGTCACTTTGATTGGGTTTTGGATTCTCCTGGTATCTCGAGGGTATCCAATTAGTCGAAGACGAGAAGAAAAAAGGCTCGATGTTATATCTGTACGACGTCTAACTTTTGCTTGCCTGATTGCATAAATAATCCACGTACTTCGTCCCCAACATTTTCAAAACTTCTTTCGTCATATTCTTGACGAAGAGGACTCGCACGCGAACATTCTTGTCCCTCTGCAGCCACCATTATTTCGTTGATGTCCGCGAAGCAAGAAGCAAGTACTCACTGGACTTTGAAGAAATTTCCAAAACGCATCCTGGCTTGGTTGATCATTGATCGTAGCCAGGTTTGGGCCAGCGTCACCAAAATTTCCATCATGACACACGTCAACTTTGCGGATAGTGCTTTCGCCAACAGGGCACGCTGTCAACATCTCACAGCGTTTCACTTGACTCTTTGTCCAGTTCGGGAATGAACTTTGTGGGTATCCCTGCCATTTTGGCACACTTGAACTTGGAGGTCGGCTTGAGGGGGAATTAACCGCGGGAACATCTTCGTCAAAATCCATCCACGGCCATGGTCCAGACGGAGCTGCGTGTCGGTAGCTGTAATTCCAGACATCATGAAGTGGTCATGTATTAAGAGAAAGGATGTGGTTCGGAGCTATCATCGTTCGAAGACTTACATTGGGGCAGGTGTTCTGTCCAGCAAACCGGATTGTTGAACAGTGGAATTCTGCGTATCAGAATCATGTCCTCTAGTTTCATTCGTTGAAGTGTTGGGTGCAAAGGTTTCCATGGGTATGGAGAGGTGTTCCGGCATGGCTCTGACTGTGTAGCTCGAAGAGCGCGCGCGCTAAACGCACAACGCTCGTAGATAATATTGGTGCCATGGGAAGAGCGCCCGGGACAAATATTTACAAAGTACCTCAAATCAAAACGCTATTCTAACCTACCAACTACTCGAACGACCTCGGAAACTAACTTGGACCTGTCCGTCTCGAACAATTACGCGCCACGGCATCCCCCTGCCCCATACCGTCTCGGCCAATCTCTCCACAACGCGCGATGCAATCCACGCCCTCAAGGCCTCACCTCCCACGTGGAAACAGACCACGCTATATGGTTGGACATCCGGCGCCCCGTCCAGATCCTCTACCGCGTCATTAACAACTCCCTGCGAATCGGAGCTTTCTGGCTACACATCCGGAAAGACCGAGCCCACTGCCCCTTGTGTGCCGATAACATAGAGTCCCTCCACCATATCTTCTTCTACTGTACGAGCCCCGAGCTCACGACAATCTGGTGCCTCGCCCAACGACTCTGGCCCCCGGATTTTGGGCCGTGGAAACCACCCATACTCGGAGCCATCCTTGGTGGCGGATCCGTCGCCCCACGGGCCCTAGGCAGAGCTCGCTTCCAACGCATTCTCCTTCCCGAGTTCGCCCACCTAATCTGGGTCTTGCGCTGCGCACGAGTTACTGCAGATAAATTGCACACGCAGCAGTCTATCACCACGTTCTGGATATCCAAAATTGCTGCCCGACTGTCTCTGGACCATACACTAGCCAAACACCCCGCCGCACCGCACTGCGGTCGACGTACCGACCATACCTACCTCTGAACTGGGTCACCGCACCCAAGGTTTTAGTGGATATAACGCTTCCCAGGCCCTCTGACCCTACAGAGGCAACCTAGATAGCTCACGGAGCCCCACACTGCCCCACATATCGGTGGGGCGCGCGTGCGTAAGTACATTTCCTCGGACCGGCAGCCTCGGCCGCCGCCTTGGCGATCGTGTAGAACTAGGTTAACCGGTTGCTGCACAATATATACGCGTGTCCCAAAAAAAGACTCAGTTTGAATTGAAGAGATATCAACACTTCCACAAAGCAGTTACAGTAGTGACCACGAAAGCTTTTAGAGGTTTAGCCTGACCCGCGGAATTTGATCATCCCTAGGACCTGCGCGCCCACGCTGGAATGATGGAGGTCGACTTGGATCGAATAAGTACTAATTGTTGACCGAGAAGTCAATGGGAAGGGTTACTTTTCTCGAACTAATTATTGCAGCATTGAACCAATAAACTATCAGACACAGGAGCGTGTTACAGGAGCCCCTTCAACTCGGGCTTCGACCGACAAGCAAGCTGCCAAACGCAGTGTGGCACAAACGAGGATCCACGAAGGGGCCCACTTAGTGACTTGGACTTCCACAGGATGTCGGCAGCTCCATGATTAATTATTATACTCTCCGGATGAATGCATGTTGCCCAATACTGCGCTTCGGCGACACTGCGTGCAAGCACTGACGAGTCGGCTGCCCTAGAAACCTCGCGACTTGAAGCTGTGGCTCGAAAACAGGGCCGGGTAACCTTAATAGTACGGGTATTGGTACCTGTACAAGAGTGCCTCCCGATCTAGAAGAGTAGGGACGACTGTCTTCCTGCCCAAGGTCCGCCCATGGGAGACTATCTCGATCGGAATGCTCGCAGGATTCGAGCTTCCAGATTTTCCTTGCCGAGGTTGCAGTGCTTGGTGATTGACTACCGTCCGACGTTCGAAACAAAGTAGTAAAACTCACATGTGCGAAGGGGTTGCATCAATGATATCAATGATCATTGACAAGATGATATATGCTAGCAGACAGGTTAGAAAAAAATGGTAAACTGAACCAAAGACAGCATCATTGAGACATGAAATCTTTGCAGTGTATACAAAGCAGGCTGAGCCGATGATCGGCTACAGTTGATCTGAGCAGAGCAGTAGAGCTAGAACAAGTCACTCGGGACAATTAGTGCAGTGTGGATGTGACAGGACCTTCAATGATTAATGAGGGCCCATCGGTATCTCTGCGGGACACGGCGGGATTAGAATCGCAAATGTCTCCGATGTGACATCATGTTGTGCATCGTTGCAAGAACTGATCCACATCGTGAGTCCAGTCTCAAGTGGGCGCCGTGCCATCGATTTCGGTTCATGATGGCGAGATATCGCCTCGGAGTGTGCCTCCGGCCCTCCGCTGTCACTGTTATAAGCGTAATGCCACAGCTTATTTTATGTGTAAGTAACTGCGCTGAAATTTTCGCACCAATCAAGGTGCCGACCACAATGCGCCGAAGCTGTGTTGTGCTTACAATTGGAATGGTCCTAGGACTCCATCGAGCTCCATCCATGGAGGACAACCACAATAACTTGGTTCACAGTCACACGACAAGCGTGGGATACGGAATAATAAATAATAAATAATAGTTTTAATAGAAAGTTCTAATAGAAGTTTTCCATCAGAAAATCCAAAACGCCACGGTTTCGTCACGGGTCTTTGACGGGCGGGTATAATACGCGGTGGTACATGGATATGAAGCACTTTCTTTTCCGTCCTTCTTCCCGGGCAACTTCCGACTCTAACGCGCCTTTATACCCTAGTTTATGTACCAGGGCGTTTACCTCGGACCACGGATCCCGCCATGACCTCTGGATATGCCATCGCCACGTTGGTGCTGTTCATCGTTTCCATCTTCTTTGTGATATACCCAGTCTCGATACCCACACCCCGTCCCTTGCATCGAATACCAATCAACCTCACAACCGCGCCCATCCTCGCTATCGCGCTGCTCTGGGCCGCCCAATGCCTCGATCCAGCAGTCATTCGCAACGGCATCGTGGGCACAGAAGGTGTCAAGCCTTACAACATCCTCATCCTATTCATCTCTCTTGCCTACATGGCCATTACCCTCGACATCACCGGTATACTCCGAGCTGCAGCCTTTTGGGTCAGTAATCAGGGTGGTCATAATGGATGGAGGCTCTATCTTTATTTCTATATCATGCTCACTCTTCTCTCCATTCTCCTGGGCAATGATCCCGTCATCCTCTCTGGAACCGCGTTTTTGGTCTATTATACACAAGTCGCAAAACTCAACCCATGGGCATGGGTCATGGCTGAGTTTGCTGCGGCCAACACCGCCAGCATGGTTCTCTTTGTGGGAAATCCCACCAATGTTTGTCTTTCCCTCGCACGTTATTCCATGTTCACGTATTCTAATTCACGACTTCACACAAGGTCGTTATCTGTGAAGGTTTCAATGTTAACAATGCCGCCTTTACAGCGTACACCATTCTTCCCTTCCTTGGCTGTAATATCTTCTGCTTTGTTGCCCTAGCATTTCAATTCCGCAACCAAGTCCCGCGAAAATTAACCCGCGTCGCTCGTCAGGACCCCCGAAAAGCCCTTCTGGATCCCATTGGGGCCTACATTGGTAGCTTCATGCTCGGCGCAACGCTTATTCTCTGTCTCGTCGTCAGCTTTTTCGGGATTGACGTCTGGATGATTAGTTTGCCTTTTGCCGTTGTTAAACTCCTGATCGATCTTGGCCGCGACTATTATCGCTACCGGCGCGGTATGGAGCCTTTCGGCCATAAAGTGCCACAAGATCAGCCTGAGGAGGTTAGTGAAGGATCTACGGTTGAGGAGCAGCAAGTCATGGGTGATAGGTCCTCGCGTCGCCCCTCACACAGTGATCTAGAACAATCAGAGTCTCTTCCAACCGACGAAACTGCCGTCGGGTCAGGATCCCACATGCCCAATGTAGATTCCAAAACAGCGTCACAAGCTCCTGAAGAGGACGTCAAATTACCATACGTTTTTAGGTGGTATCGGTCATACCTGGACGATCTGCACCAGCGACTAGACAAACGATTCCCAACTTTCATGACCGCGCTACCTCGGTTACCCTTTGCCCTCGTACCCTTTGCCTTTTCTCAGTTTATCCTTATCGAGGCACTCAATCACCAGGGGTGGGTACAAGTATTTGCTGGCTGGCTCGTTCGAGCATCGGGAAGCCAAATGCAGCCTACCATCTGGTTGATCGGAGTCCTCGGAGTCATCCTGTGCAACCTCTCGGGTACCAACATTGGTGCCACTATCCTTCTTACCAAAGTTGTCCGTGCAGCCGCTCTTCCATATGAAACCAATCGTGCCGCTGCCATCGCGCTTGCTGTGGCGTCGAACGTTGGAGCTGTCAGCTTCACGTTTGCAGCCTCGCTCGCGGGCCTCCTCTGGAAAACCATTTTGGGGCAAAAAGACATCCACGTGAAGCAGAGGGATTTCGCTTTTTGGAATCTTTTGCCGATCTTGGTCATGACAACTGTAGGGCTTGGAATCGTGTCCGCAGAGATGGCTGTCCTGTTCCACCAATGAAAACATGCCTGCTACCCGCTTGCCCCTCCTACCCTTGGCGAGTATCCCTTGTAATCTGCCCCACCTTCCCGTATATGCATTATTCGGAACATTTGCTTTACCACAACTAGACATGTATCGATACACTTTTTTAATTTCATTATCAAATGTTTCCTTGGACTATACTACAAAATGTATATGAGACACGCTAACGAGGCTCAAACGATACCATTTCATACGAAGTCGGTGGTCTCAACTAATTGGAATAGGGTCAGCGGTATGATCCCTCGTCGTACACCGTGACGGTGACAAACGGCCTGCGTCTGAGTGGCGGCCAGGTAGGGCTATGCACTGACATGAAAGCCTCAGGGTGAAGACACTGCAAGGTACCCATGATCAAAATTTCGAACGGCGAGGGGTGTGGCGGCCGATGGAAACATGTGTTGATAATGTGAGTCTCAGTTCCATGTCTCATGATCAATGACACTTTCTTTTTTTTGCCGATCGATTCGGAGCGGGCGCACATCCCCATGGAAAATACATAAAGGGTGGTGGTTCCGCTCCGCACACGTTGTCTTGGAGATTTAATTCATTATTGTGCCACTGCACGGCGTATGCTGTATACATAATGAAGGCGGATCCCCGTTGGATACAAGTACAAAAAGGCCCTACGGTAGGGGCAAGTTGCGATTCCGTCGAAAACGAGACATCACAATAAACCCCTTGACATACCTCACAGAAACGCGTTAACCTTACCGACGTCAAGGAATCCACATTGAATGAATTCACAGCCATGCAACCGACAAGTAGACGCGGCGCAGCGATCGGTCTACTTATTGTTGACCATCACGGTGTGGAAGAGGTAATTAGGGTCGTCGTGCGACCCATCATAGCGTCATTGGCAAGTGGGACCCGCCGACTATGCTGTGGTATCGATTGATCAACCAGTCGCAGAATTGGTATTTGTCACCCGATCAATCAATGGCGCGTGGTTGAAACGTTGACAGTTTAGGCTGGTGCAGGATTCCCAGAAATGTGTATTCGCCAAAGAAACTCCAAGGACGCGGGTAAAAGTATCGTCGAAGAGTCCTATATGCAGATGGCCGGACCGATGGAAAGGCTTCGAAATGGAAATGGTTCCCATACGGGTAGTGTGTGATCCAAGGGCCAAGGCATGGCAGAGTTCAGCACCCCAAACTACTATTAATGGAGAAGAGGCGGTGTCACCAGCATGCAAAGCACCACCGTGCTCCAGAGTGGTGTGGAGTCATTTTTTTGGTGTGGTACTTAATCACTGGTCGTCTCGCAAGCATTCGCCTGCCCAATGATTAGCGGCCAAATATCTCTCAGATGTCTTCGAAACCGCCCGGTGCGTCCTGTGTCTCCATCTCTGGAAAGAACGAGCGTGTCGTTGGAGAAACCAGTGTGGAATGTAGAGTTGAAGCAGTACTCGGTGGTTACTATTAGGGCGAGGGAAGAGGTCGAAGGCAGCGCGTGCGTCGACCCTCAATTAGTGTCGACAACTCGGATCGGATGTCCCCGTCCCTCGTCCGCGTCGCGAGCATCCATCAGGTTCAGCCCATGAAGTACCAGCCCCGGACGTAGCCATCATCACCTTTGAGCACGCCTTCGAGGGCCAGCCTGAGCGCGTTTTGCGCGGGTTACGCGTGTCTAAGTTGCAAGAAGGGCAATGTGCCGGTTGGCTTTTTAGAAGGCAGTCAACACTTTATGCGAATGACTAGAAACAAATCAACGACAGGAGGAGTCCGGCATTGAGGCTGCTACTACTTCCCGTCTCACCCATTCTAGTCCTCTGATTAGGACCCCCTTTTCGTTCCTCCGGAGTCCTCCCAGCTGACGATCGAGGAAATTATTAAGGTTAGTTCCTGCAAGATGTTCCCATGGCATGTTCCAATGTCCGTTCTGAATCAGCGGAAAGAAGTCTTTGATTGTCATAGTTGCCTGAATCACTGGCATGACTTGTTCAGGAAGGTGTACATTGCCAACAGCGCGTCCAGAAACTATGTCTCTCCACAAATTTCCGTGAGATCGATGCCTTGGAAAAGATGAAGGACGTTATCTTAATGGCGATGCACGAGCATGACGGAGATCAGCTCGCCACCATCAACAAGGATCTAGCGCTCTTCAAGCCTGAGGTGGAGGCGGAGGCCCGTGGTTTGAACCTTGTTGATTGATATTGATATAGCTTATCTTATCGCCATCATGATGCTATTTACGTTGACGAATTCACCGCATTAGCATCTAGTAGTACCAACACGCAGATAAACCTCACAAGCTTCGCCAATCCTGAACTGGCCTCGGATGAAACTGAATCTGATGATAATTTGGACGTTCAATCAGGCTGAATAATAAGTGGGTTGTTCCATGCAAAAGAAATGTAAATTTGAAAAGCACTGAATTTCTATAATATGGTTTGGGCAGCGGGGAAGTCGTGTTTTATAGCTTCATGTAGTATCTCGGAAGTTTTAGACTTGTCTCGATTAACTGTCGGTTTCTACAACCACTGCCCCAGTGCCCCATGCCTCCACGTAGACATCAAAATCAGACCACTGAAGATGTGAGAGGCTTTTCTTTGAAGCATTTTCTTCGCTGGTGGTTTGATTGATTCCCCGGTGAAACCTCCTCCAATGGAGTTCGACTCCACGGTCGTCTTGACTCATTCGGTTACATACAAACATCTTCATATCATCGCATCATCAAACCTTATCAAACCAAACCTCTGCCCGATCTCGCACCGTCTCATACGTGCGTGTCCGCTCTGTTAACTCACCCACCAGCCCAGTCAACCCAAACCCAACCACCTCACCGTCTTCCACTACAAATTCGACCAGCCCTTCTGTTGTACCGATCTCCCTCGTCTCAAACGGCGTCCCGTCCTTACCATATCCGTTCGGGTACAGGGTCGTGAAGTAGAGATCAAACAAGGCTCCACGCCGGGCACGCATGCGAACGTGCGAAGACCATATGCGAGGCCATTCTGCAAGCAGATCCCCGAAAGAGCTTGGGCTGCCTTGTACGCTATCGACAACGGTGAAATCGGATCGAACGTTGGTGCAGTATGAAGATGGGCTAGAGGGTGCACATAGCGTGAAAGAACCATAACCAGGATTGGCGTACGTCCCAGCGATGGCATCCAAAGATAACGTAAAGTTCTCCATGTCAGAACGCGGCTCTGTCGTCGCGACGTTAGCGGAGGAAGAACTGATCATAGGTCAGTCAGGTAAAAAGTTACCAAGGAAAAGCACAAACCTGGCTGGTGTCAGCGGACTAGTCAAGTGCAATGCCGAATCGAGGATGTGGTTCCAAATCAGCGTCAAAGGCCTGTCTTTGCTTTCGCCATTTGCAAATATAGTCACACCGATCTCATCACTCGGAAGGAAAGAGACAAGGGTAGACAACCCAGGAAGAGCACCAGGGTGGGAGACAACCTGATGAGGCATCAGCAATGGAACATGAGAGGCTATGATGTCCAACTCTCACGTCATGCCCACGGTATGAACTACGGAACCAACCCATGCCATATCCAACGACGGAGTGTTCCGGGTCCGGTGGGTAGCTGGCAGAAACAGAGTAGGAGTACGATGCGTTCTGGTACACAGATTGCGGAATGACTGTTCGATTTCCGTGAGCACCCTTACCGATCCACGTCGAGATCCATTTGGCCTGATCGTGCATTATGTGAGCGGAACGTTCTGCGCATATTCAAGGAAGCGTCCAAGGACTAACCATGTCCACAGCATTCGTTATGACCCCTCCCGGACCGGCCATCGAAGAAGCCGTTTCTTCGGTAAAGCACTCGGGCACCCTACGGCCATCCTTTGTCCACCCTTGAGTGAACTTGCCAGTTGCCTCGGCTTTGGTGGGGGAAAACGTCGAAGACGTCATCCCCAGCGGCGCAAAGATGCGTTCTTCCACAAACAATGTGTACGGTCGGCCAGAGTACGTCTCGATGACGTGGGCAGCTACCATGTACATCTGATGCAAATGAGTCCGTACGTGGAGATACGGCTAAAATACAGCGGCGTACGATGTTGTTGTATGACATATGCTCTCGGAGCTCGAACGCTGGTCGTAGATATCTCAATCGCCTGATCATTTCTTCTGGGGTGTCCAACGGTCCGTACGAAGCATCATGCCTGGCGGTGGTCGCGTGAGCGAGGATGCCACGAGCAAACGACGCAAGGACACAAGCTCACCGCGGCAGCCCAGAGACGTGAGAGAGGATATCCCGTAGATTGGCTCTCTCCGATGCCCACTCGTCCATGAGCTGCCAGTCTGGCAACACATCCCGTAGTCGTGTGTGCCAGGTCAACTCGGTCAAGCCGGACGGGAGCGCAGTGACGTTATTGCCGTGTGCAAAGTCGTCAATGAGGAGACCCAGTGCGGTCGCACAGAACGCCTTGGACACCGACGCCATGTGGAACAGTGTCTGGAATACAAGATCAGAGACGTCAGCCAACAGTGTCTGCGCATCTAGTAGAGTGTAGACCAGAGACCGCACGTACGTCTGGAGTCACTTCATCCCGATCCTCCGTTCGATATCCCCACGTGTGGAACTCGGGTTCGCCATGCTTCGAGATGATGGCGACGGACAGTCCAGTGATATTTTCGAGCGCCAACGTCTTCTCGATGAACGTCGATAGCTGCGGCGTGATAACGTTGCCTCGGTTCAAGTGGGTGGCAGGCTCCGCGGGTGAAAAGATGAAGGGGATCTGGGGTAATCGCAAGGCGGACGACACGAGTGGCCATGCCACCAACGCGACGCCGACTGCAAGGAAAAGCACCATGATGATAGCTCTACAACACACCGTTCAATCAACGTCTCAAGTAACCAACTCGGTGAGGGATGGGAAACCATGGTGCAAAGATAACACGAATAGATAAGTCCGCCAGAAATTTCCGCCACAGATTGATGACCACCAGACATATGGTAGTAGACAAATTTAGCGATCTTCTTTTGCAAGTTGCAGTCCATCCAAACATTTGAGGCCAATTTTACAGTAAACACCGCAATGCCGCGTCTCCGTCCAGATTCCAGGCGATGTTGAGGCGTATTGTAGTATGGCTTGGTGCAGGAAATTGTTTCGCGATGAGTATTGATAATCGGAAAAATTCATGTTAAGTAAATGGAACCGGCCGGGGTGCCTGGCCCGGCACAAGGAAAGGTCAGGCGGGAGGCGTGCGGGTCCAGTCTCGACGTAGGGGCACAGGAACGGATGAGATTGACGAGAAATAACTCGGTGTACAGCGTGTGGCGGGGGTTCGGGGTGTTGCCGTGCGTGCGTACGCGTTGCCGACCATACTATGGTTCCGAGTATGATACCCTGGCCTGCGCCAGCGGGCCCGGAGAAAATTTAAGCGGCCCACCGCTCCAGCCAATCAGAGACTCGATTTAATTCTTCTCACTTCACTTTACACGCTTTATTGCTACACTTTACACTCACTTTGCTCCACTTTGGCACCGCTTCTGTTTTTCTCTCACCTTCAACTCCCTCTCTCAGCCTAGTATGTTCACCCACTTAAGCCGCTTCTACGAGGCTCGAGGTGGCATCATACAAGGGTTCTTCACTCAGCAGACATTGGTTTCGTCCATCCATTTTTTCGAGGATGCGTATCGTCGTACGGGCGTGGTGGTGATTGGGCGGGAGCAGGTGGGATTGAAGGGCCTCCATCAATTCAGGCAGAACTGTGCTGAGTATTGGGTTGAGGAAATCTGGAGTCACATTGTCGATGCAGAGTTCGAGTACACGTAAGCCTTGTGACACGAGGTCCGGTTCTCCGCGCAAAGCAAGCACAAGCGGGTGCATGGGGTATGAAAGGTGGGGAAGGAGGTGAGTAAGACGTAGCGGAACGGTGAGACAAAGTTCCACTATCATGTCCCTGCCCAATCCATCTGACGCAAGGAGTTGGCGATTCAAGCATTCCAGCATCTCCGGCAGTAGGGGTAAGACCTCTTTATATAAGAGTTCAAACTTCCCGCCACCACCACCGATAGCGTGAAAGAGGCCTCTGAGCAAGTGGAAGTAATTGGTTGGTTTGGTGGCCTTGGCAGCCAAAGGGAAAGAGTCCATGATCAACTTCGTAAGATGAGACGCCAGTATAGGTTCGTTTGCCGCAGAAGTGGCCGCAGCAACGGCCGAAGGAATGGATGAAGACGGTTGGGTGATGGCAGCAAAAGTCAATTTGAAAAGTCGGATAGTGATCACAGTCGTATGATCATCATATTCACCGAGCAGTGGCAGACGATCGACCAGAAACTGAAGCACGATGGCAACCAGCGTGGGGGAAACATATTCTCGAGTGAACAGAAATTGACAAATGTGGAGGAGACCAGGTCGCTTTTGCGCAGCTTGGAAGAACAGCCCCACCCCGTGTATCCATACCTCTTGAAAGATGTGCAAATTCACCTGAAGAAGCACTGAGCTAAACCAATCCATTACTTCGGTTGTGGGCTCCGCGTCGAATAAAGCCATGCACTTGATGCAGCTGGCGAAGAGGCGGAATATGACCGTTCCATCAGGAATCGGCCCTTCACATTTCTTCAAGCCAACGAGACAGCCACGAAAACCGTGCAGAAGCGTGCGGAATAGCAATCGGCACTCTGGAATACGATAAGCTTAATATATATGGGGATCGTGATCACTCGCCATGTATGACTTCTTCGGGCTTCTCCACTGCGCGAACGGTAGCCGCCACGGGGCGAGCTCTCTCAGTTTGCAGGGCTGGAGACAGGGAGTCATCAATTGCTTGCGAGGTGTGGATCTTGGATGAGAGTAAAATAAATTTTTGAGACTCGCGCGAGCTGATCGGCTGGAAGATCGGTACGAAGATAGTGAGCAAGATGAGCGATGACAGCATGCGCCGACGGGCTACATACAGAATGCGTCAGTGACATAAATGACAAGCATCCAATAACCTACCGAAGGGTCTCTTGACTGCCAATATCATTACCTAATAGAATTCTCTCGTCGAAAAGTTTGTCTATCTGCGGCAGAACCTTGCGATGGGGAGTGCCTATGAGATATTTCAATACGACCATAATGTCCTAGGGTGTTGGATTGGAATTTGTCTGGACCGAAAGTAAGGTGCCCACCTTACGGGCTTGCATGCCATTGGCAGGAAGGTCCTGCAACAATCGGAGGGCAGAAAGGATAAGGCGCTCGCCAAATAAATCGAACTGTTCGGCAAAATCACGGATCATGTAGGTCACGTACGAGATCATCTAAGGAAAGGCTGAGAATGGAGGATTAGCGATCATGTATGTACCGACCTTGATCTGCGCAGTAATGAAATCACTATAGGCTTGCGGGTTCTTGATAGTTGTAGCCATGCCGGACCAATACGAGCCCATTACTTCGTAGTCCTCGCGTGCTTTACGCTGAGCAGGAGACTCGAGAGCCAAGACTTCAAAATGAAGTCCCAAGGTGGTTTGTATCAGTGTTGTCACCATCGGTCGATCGCTTTGAGAAAACGTGACGACGACCATGCCCATTTCCGCCAATACCTTGAAGCTGCGAATGCTAGGCATGACGACGCTGGCATCCAAGATGGGGAATCTTCGGCAAGTGTTTCCTGCACTAGATCACTTATGTTGCGAAAAACGTCCTCAAGAATAGCGAAGAACTCGAAGACAAGTTCTTCGTTGAGAGTTCTGAAGGAGCGAAGCAAGTCGATGATGATTTTGCAAGAAGCGACACCATTTTCTTCGTTATCATGACGGAGTATGTGAAGGATGCCACTGAGAAGAGGGAGTGCGAGAGGCCGAAGCGAATCGTTGTATGGGATGCGATGGAGGACTTCTAGAAGAACGCGCCGAAACTGGTATTCGAGCGAGTCTTTGTGATAAGCAGCTTCGCCAGAGCGAAGGATTTCTAGAAGAACTGGGATCATCTGTGGAAATACGCGTGCGGCATCCGCATCTCTGACGGTGTCGATCATTTCTCTGAGTTCGCATGCTACGGTATGCTTGGTTTTGAGATCTGAGGATGGTCAATGGTCAATAGATGGAAGTGTAGGTGAAGAGAAACTAACCTATACCGGGATCAGCAATTCGAGCTGCACGCAGCTCCAAGTCCGCAACTGTGGCAAGCTGTGGTATGTTGTCCATGGTGGTGGCACGAGTGAAAGAGCAAGTAAATTGTTCGGCTCCATGTCGGGCGGCAGGCTGGCCATTATCAAAACCAATTTCCTAATAGTACTACATGATCACCACTGAGTGGTGGATTTATAGTGAGTACTGTCCCGTGCACATTATTTTTGTGCTAGCTGGATGGTGTAGTCATTTTTGTAGCACTAGACAATACAAGCAGAACCTTCGAATGGTTTGGAAATGCACGTGAAGTCGAAACGTATGTTCGTTAATACAGTATACCCAAAAATTCGATGTTACAGGCGCTCGAAATTGAAGAAGGAAATTAAGAATGAAATTTTGAAATGATCATACAGCGGGAGTCACGGTCGTGCTGGGGAACTTGAAAAGAGCATGCCAGTAAGGGGCATTGGTCCGAGGCTCCGAGCAAAAGAGTGGTGGAGTGCGATAGCAGTCACAGTCCCCCCTCTCCGTCAAGTCGTGCCTCCCTAGCACAGCTCGGAGCGGGAACAGAAGAAAACACACGTTCGAGGGCGGAAAAGTGCGATAGGGGTTGCTGCAGAGCAGTCCGTGGAACGTAGTAGGAGTGCAGGAAAGAGCCGCCCCATAGCACAGCTCGGAACGGGATCGCGTTGGGACTGGAACGGAAAGCACGCGGGTGGACACGTTGTGTACCGGTGCATAATGGATCTGAGTGTATTGAGACCAACAGGTGGCAATGTCCACTTGCCTAGCAAACTGCCATATACTAGTAATGGATCATACATATTTTTGAGCATCTATCAATTTTACGAGTGGCGTAGCCACGGGCCCGGGTAGCTGCAGGTAATTTATTAAAAGTACATTCAAGTTAGAATCTTGTGATAACTACTACGTGCTCAAGCCGGGCACTACTGTGGACACGTGAGAGCTGGTCTCTAGATTCTCCCCGTCATGCCCTCGGCGAACATATAGAGGAAGACCAATCCCATGAATATGGTATTGTTCCCCGACCAATTCCTTGACCGCAACCATCAACTTGTCTAGACGTGTCACGAGGGCAAAGGTAGTCGACACGCCGACACAAAAAATCCTACAAATTAATGCAAAGTAATGAAGAGACCCGTAGTGTAACGAATGGCAACGTACAAATACTGCAAGCTCTCGAGTGTTTCTTCTGTCAATACCTTCGGTAGACCAAAGTCTTCTTCTGATTCTTCATGAATGATATTCATGCCATGAGGGAGCTGCAAGAAGCGGTTGACGAGCGGACACGGTGTCACCTGAGGAAGGGGATTTCCGGTCCGAAGAGAAGATGATATCATGCCTAACAAAGTCATCTGACCAACTCTAGCCAAGGAACTGGGGGTCGCGCACTTATGACAGCCAATACATCACCAAGGAAGTCCGCATCCGACATCCGCGTTCGCTTCAAGAATGCCTGCGCCCATGCGGGTTCCATTTTCTCTAGGACAGATGTCAAATGAGACAAAAGACCCGATATTTGGCTGAGCAGATCCATGAAAAGTAGTACAACGCAGGTGTATGAAACACACCGCACATCTGTAAGTCGAGAATTCGTTGGTACCTCTCAGCAGGCCATCTTCCCCGGAGCGAGAACTGACGAAAGCAGGTAAATCAAAACAAGCTAACCCTGTACTGAGACAAACCTCGTAAACGGCATTTTCCTTTAGCACGATAGATCTTTTCAATTTGCTCAGGATAGCAAGAATGTGCTGAAAAATCGCGGCTTTCTCTCCCTCGTCCTTCGTGTATGTAGATGAGATCATGGAACAGTAAACGGACCCAATCTCCGAGGTGGTAGTAGCCAAAGTTTTCCGTTCATAGAGACGAATCGTTGTCGACGGAGGGAGGAACGAAAAAATACTACAAAAGCATTGAGAATAAAGATTATTCGTTTCAAGGGAAAAAAATACCCAGCAGCTAACACGCCAACTACCACGAGGACGAACCGTTTCTGTTTAACGGGGTCAGAAAAGGTTGATAAGTGGTTTGACAGACGGATTTTACCCAAGCAACATCAATGCCATATCCTGGTGAGGATGCAGCAGCAGCAGCAACATGCGTATCAACGTACGAATATCCATAAACCTTTTAATTTCAGCCAGTTTGCGTATGCGGAAATAGGCAGTGGCTTCACTTACTAAAGCAGTAGTGACCCATATGATCAAGTTTGTCATTGGAGAAACAGGCCAATAGAGGCGAAGGAAAAAAAAGAACGGGAAACAGACAAAACACACGGCTGCCAAACCGAATGGATTCCCATGGCCGGATCCAGTTGAAATATACCTTGTGTTTGCCAGTCAGCTCGTCATGTATGTATGCATTGAAAGCAACACCAACCACATCAGGGTACCAATGATTCCTCCAACGAAAGTGCTGATGATCCGTGCCACAAGCCCGAAGGTGGTGTCCCCACGGAATCGAGAGAGTGTAAGCTGAGCCATAATGCTGTTTGTATCAGTGAGCCAAGCATATCTTGCAATGTAAGTACGCAAACTCACACAGCCCATACAAATTTGTTTTCTCAAGACATGGTCAGCCAGCGAGAAGAGTGAAGTGAATGTACGGAGGATACATACTGTATGCGTATTCTGCGGATGACTTGAGGAAGGATGGCAACGATAGGAGGACTATAGTCAAATCAGTGTCCGAATCCTCCGACCGGGATGAGGGGCGAATATGTCTCACTTGTCAATATACCGGCTTTCAATGCGAAGAGAACATTTCCTCCTCCTATACCTGTCGCTACATAATACATCCAGTTTATGGTCTTCTCCAGCACATTTCGGGGAGGTAAGGCATCAGGATCCCGACGGATAGCTTGTCCAAGGACTATTGGAGAAGTCGGATCCAAACCAGGAATTATATCTAAGTGGCACCCAAAGTCAGTTAGAACCTTGAGTAGACGAAAAAAGAACACACCGGGATTCTCGTCATCATCCCTCTCCACCATCTCGGATGGCTCCCATGTTGTCCGGTGTACCAACTTCGACCAATCGACCATCGGGAACCATACTCTCGGTAACTCTCTGGCATTTTCCAATCGGATTATCTCACCCAGCTGATATACAGATCAGACTTCACCAAGGGTAAACATGACGGTCATACCATATCTTGAATACTTGCAGCAAACTGCATCAGATGATACTGATAGACAAAACAGTTAAAAAGATGTCTGTGAGGCACGATTTCGCGCTCCGTCAACGGGGCATCAGTAGAAGTGAACATGGGTCGATAAGGATCAAGGACGGTGAACCTTTTGAGTCATAACCATTAGTGTTTGTGACGCTCAGTTTAACGATATCCAAAACCTTTTCTTGTTCGTAAACTCGTCCAGATTCAGCGATAATTCATGGTGCAGCTCTTCGAATTTCTTGATCCTGACCCTGCGAATTCGTTGCTTTTCTTCTCGGGCCGTCCAGAAGTTGAAGAGACTGTTTTGGGTACAACTAAGCCAGTCGCATGCGCCCTGAAGCCCATGTTCACAGCTTTCGAGCAAGTCTCGGCAGCTGATTCTCAGTAGCTCGGTGGCCGTTGCAACATGTACCAGCGAATCTGGGTGGGACATGTGCTCTGCTTCAAGGTTCAGATACTTAAGAGATTCAAAAACTCCTACGGCCGATTCCATTCCTGTAGCACGGGAATGAGCGGTATGGCGAGGGGCTACGTGCCTAGGAGGTGAGTGTCGTCGTTGGCGATGGCGAACTCCCGTGTAGTGAGTGTGACGCTGTCCCTGTGGAACATGATGATGATGATCGTGTTGGTGCCTCTTTGTCTCGGCTACTATTACATGTCGATCCGCCTCTTCTGTGTTGGTGGATGGTTGGTCCTGGCCTGACGACGCCGGCAGGGAATGAGATGGAGAAGCTAGCGTCGGTGTCGCAGAACTTGACGGAGCAGGAGTAAATTTCTCTCTTGTTGGGTCGATCAATGTATAGTATACACTCATGCCGCCCGCCTTTACAATGAGCTGCCTCGTCAGAACTTGAATCCGAGTATAGTCCGAGGGTGCAAAGCGACAATAAACAACGTCCATCCGTTGCAGACGTGCGGCAGAGGCAAGTAGAGCGAGTGCGCTTTCTGCTTTGCTGACAGCCGCAACGATTGGGGTCGCTGAGAATCCAGAAGTAGTGACGTCTTGTTCCAGCCGCTTGTGAAGTTCTTTGGTCGCCGAGACAATGAGTGACAGTGCACTCTGTAAGCGCATAGTGAATACGGCTGATTCAGAGGTGGGAAATAAGCCAAGCGACAGAATCAGAGCAACGGCTGTATGGAAGGTCAGCGGAAGGACAATGAGCCGTCCAATCTGTGGTTGCGTCAACCACGTAGAAGTATGCAAACAGTATACAGACCGTGTAGTAGGGGTACGGAAACAGAACAGCAGTTGTCAAACAAATGTCTGAATCATTCTTTGTGAGCTGATAGTGAACCAACGTGCAGTTGTTGCCTTACCAATACAGATGCATCCAAAGATACATGCGATGGTGAGCGGCCCAGGACCGAGGCGTGATTTGATATACAAGAAAAAGAAGGTTCCAATGAAGAGAAATACAGCGATTATGACAGTGGGCTATAATTCCGAATGTAAGCGTAGACACTCATGTCGGCGTATACTGGAGCATACTCACGGCAACTTCGAGGTACTGACCAGAAAAAATGCTTTCCGGGGACGCAACGGGGACTTTATTTGATCGCGCGAGATCCGCCAATTTCATGCCCAAACAAGACCAACTGTGAAAACAAAACTAGTTGGCGAGTAATATGAAGGGTCGGAAATCTACTAACGCCCAAGCAGATGCTGAAAACGTGAGAATTCCTAGCTCACGCTGAAGGACGGTAATGAATGGGTCACTTGGAGGAGAGAGAAAAGAGGCTAAGCATCAATGAGCTTAATGATTGCGTAGAGACGGACGACCTAATAATTTACCTATCATAATCAGGAAAGCTGCCTGGGAGTCCCTTGGATTGAGAAAAAGGGAAGAGATAAAATAGAGAACACCCACTTGCCCCATCACATCCAATGTTTCTGGGATGAGAAACAACAAGAGACTGATCCAAGCAGCCAAGGCGCTCCGTATGACCGGTTTCCATTTCGACCAGCTCCAGTTCGCAGGTATCCAGAGGAACATGGACGGGAATTTTTCGGGATTCCAGGGTGGTGATAATTTAGTAGAAGAATTTGCGGCGGGCTTGTTTTCATCCTTTGGGTGACCACCTTTCTCTGCCTCCATACTCGGACCGCGGTGCTGTTGGAAGAATCAGGAGATCGAAGTCTTGAAATGTGTTTGACTCGGTTCCTTTCCAGAGACCTTGTCCTGAGTCTCAGGAAAATGCGGTGACCTTGAAGTGGTAATAGTAGATGAAGTTGACTCGTCTGAGATATGATGCGCACGGCAATGACCGGGTATTTCGTCATAAACTCCGATTCGTGGTTCCTGTTCCTTTTTATGTAATGTGATTAGATTGAGAGTCAAGTTCGCTGATAAGCGACAAAAGGTTTCGACGTTCACGCACGAACCATCGTGCCCAGTGACTCCACAAAGCTACAGCCTGCCTACACGCTTCAGATTCCCAACGTCATTGCGGAAGTTGTCAGGCAACGGGTAGTGTCAGAGCTAGGCGCAGACTTACGTTGTTGTGAGTCCTGTGCTTGCCAAGACTTCTTCCAAGGGACTACGCCCCGATCATCCGTATGTGTTTTTCCACGCACATTTCCGCTCTCTAACAAGGGCATTATCTTCGCCATCAAACTCATTTTTTCACCATCCAAACAGCAAGATCCGCCCATCAATTTTTACACATACAATCAGTACAAATCTGTATTGGTACACTGACGGTCGGCGGTGAAAGTTGGATACATTCTCGTCGACGAACTTCTGGTCTCGTTCTCCCTGTGTTTGGTCATGTTTTACATCTTGATGTCCAGGTTGATATGAACGGCCTTCACGGCGGTGTAGCTGGAATCCAGGGTCCCTCAATAAACAAACAGCATCGCAAGGGACAGAGGAAAAGTCGCACTTGTGTAATGCATACTCGCCCAACTCCCTCCCAATACCGCTCTGCTTGAAACCACCAAACGGCACATTCGAATTTACTTGGTTCACGCAGTTAACCCACGCCGTGCCTGCCCTGAGTCGATGCGCCGTTTTGATAGCCCGGTTCAAGTTCTGCGTAAACACAGCCGCAGCGAGACCGTATACGGTGTCGTTGGCCTGTCGGATCACGTCTTCCTCGTCCTTGAATTTGATGACGACACCGACCGGACCGAAAATTTCTTCTCGGACGATCTTCATGTCCGGGGTAGTGTTGGTGAAGACAGTTGGTGCGATGAAGTAGCCTTCAGAGCCTAGACGCTCGCCGCCGGTCTCGACCTTGGCGCCAGCATCCTTGCCGGATTGGATGTAACCCATGATACGCTACAAAAATAAAGTGAGTGAGATAGGGAATGCCACAAGGCGTCTGTAGAGACCACTGACATCGAATTGGATCTCAGAGACTTGAGGACCTTGGTAGGTTTCAGGGTGGAAAGGATCCCCGACTTTGATCGCCTCAGTTTTTTCGATGAAGCGCTTGAGGAACTCGTCGTAGATACCCTCCTGGACGAAAATACGCGATCCAGCACAGCACGCCTGGCCATGGTTCCAGCTGAGAATGACATCAGTTCTCTACTTTACTTGATTAGTGAAGACTAACAAGATACCAAACGCAGCCCAGTTGACGGCCTGCTCCAAATCTGCATCGTTGAAGATAATATTGGGGCTCTTCCCCCCTAGTTCCAATGTTACGTTCTTCAGGTTGCTTTTGGAGGCTGCTTCCATGATCTTGCGACCGACAAGCGTCGATCCAGTGAAAGCAACTTTTTCTATTTTCATGTGGTGACTGATAGCGTTGCCAACAGTGTTACCATATCCAGGGAGAATGTTGACGACGCCACGAGGGAAACCGGCCTGGTTGATGAGATGGGCCATGCGAATTGCAGTCAGGGGAGTAAATTCGGAAGGCTTGAGAACAATTGCATTGCCAGTTGCGAGAGCGGGCCCAAGTTTCCAGGCCAGCATCAACACTGCAGAGAGGTAAATATAGCTAGCTCTTGAGATAACGATGGAATACGGTGCTCACGAGGGAAGTTCCACGGAATGATTTGACCGACGACACCAATGGGCTCGTGACGAGTGTAGGTGAGTTTAGCTTCAGTAGTCTGTAAGAGTGGGATGTTATGTTTTGAATGCAAATGTCTGTTGATGGACGCACCTCTTGCACCTGACCGGTAATCTTGTCTGCCCAACCAGCATAGTAGCGGATACAATCGATCGAGCCAGCGACATCGGCATTCCTTGCCCAGCTAAATGTTTTACCTGAAGAACGGATCAGCAAACTAGAATCGCAGTTTATTCATGCAGGAAGCTCACCGTTGTCAAGTGCCTCGAGGGCGGCCAGTTCGTCTGCATGGGCCTCCATCAGGCTAGCAAGCTTTCCAAGAAGGACACTGCGTCGTGCGGCGGGGGCATTCAAACCCCAGACGGTGTCAAAAGCCTTCTGAGCGACCTCGACGGCAATGTCGACATCCTTGGCAGTGGCTTCGGGAACGGGAGTGATAACCTTTCCAGTAGCTGATGGATGTGGTTAATGAAAAGACACTCTGAAAGAGAGGATAGAGACTAACCTGGGTTGACGACGCTGTGGAGATGGAGATTGATCAGATGTGCAGGGCAATATGTCAGACTCTGAACAGTTGAACAGTTCTCACTGAATGGATGTGCGATCAGAGCCTTGACGGAACTCGCCGTCGATGAAGACACCAGTTTCAAACGAGACCTTTCCCTTGTAGGCGGGGGTATCAAACTCGTGAGTGAAGACAGAAGTCATGACGAAGGCGTTAGGGAGGGTGGAGAAGATAGGAGACGTTATATATAGGGCGGAGGCCTCTGAGTATCAAAAAGGGCCCTAAATCGGTCTCATTCGTAGTGTGTGCGCCTGAGAATGGTGGTGCTACCATATCTTCCGACAGGAGATCACCTGCTCCGGATCGTATGGCAAGATCATTTGCTTCCGAATTTGACTCAGACGAGTCGATTGAGGCTCATCTAGCCCGGATGGCATGCGGGTTTCACCAACAAAAGAGCTTTACCAGGTCCCCAAACAAGCCTATATTGTATGCCAATCCTGGCAGCTGCGGAGGGAATCGGACATAAGAGTAATCGGAGGCAGTATCCGTGATATAAAAAGAGGAAGGGCCTTGCTGGGAATCGAACCCAGGCCACTTGCAGTCGCGGTATTCGCCCAAAGCAAGTATCGTACCTCTAGACTACAAGGCCAGCTGACAGTCGATGCCCCACGATGGTCATAAGCGTGTCACCAGCGATATCATCGCCAGTCCATCTTTGTCTTCAAGGGATCTTCTCAGACTTCCCAAACAAGCCGACGCCGTGGCGCCAACTCCGATCAGCTGTTACAGTTCATGTCAGCAGCTGTGGCAACGTGTCCGTGCATAATTTTACACAATCACTCCAATCCCCCCTTGACGCCGACCACATGCCGTTCTAAACGTCATTCCGTGCACCAAAGCCATTTCCGTGCACCAAAAGTTCCCATCACGAATACTTGGGGTGCCCGGCGCAACAATATTCTGACCTATCTGAACTGATGAAAAAGCAATTCTTTCCTAATCGAATGCGATTCTTTGGGAAACAAAACACTTGTTAAACTTGTCCGTGCGACCGTGACTCTATTCTGCCTTAGCCTTGCAATGGCATGTCCATGAAGTCCTGTGGCTGCAAGGGGTTCTTCGCTGTGTGGTAGCAGACCAACAACCGATGCTACGGTACCTCCCGTGACACCGGGGAGCCCGGGCGTATGCAGGGTGCGCAATCAATGGAGGAGCCTTCCGACACACATTCTCGAAATCATCACTCTATGCCATGATCAATTTACCTTTAACTCCGTGGATCACGATCTCCGAGTCCAGCGCTTTTTATTTGTCTAACTCGCATTACTATTAGATGGCAAGTGGTTTAGATCAGCATCTGAAAAGCCTTATCCTTCCCAGCATTGGCTCTAGATCCTGTTGCTTGGCGAAGATGGCTCACCGACGCGAAAGAGTAAGAGCCTAACCACGTCTTCCAATCAAGAGTTCGATGATCCCAGGCTTCCATCTGAATACTGACATGTTACGTCTTTCTTCTCCTGCAGCAACCGATTTCACTCCTTGCAGGCACACATCTTCCGATTTGGACGTGACCATCGATGTCCTATCCGATGTCTACATCACGATCAGAACCCTTTCTTCTTTCCGGAACACTCTCCGCGCGGACCCGAAAGGAAACGACGACATACTAGTCTGATATCGGAGCGTGGCATGCCACTATAATAATACAGCAACGAAGTTCCGATCGATAGTGGCCAAGTTTATAATCCGACCTCAAGCTGATCCAGAGCATGAGTGAGATCTGGGAACGACTGAAAGACGGCTCGGCTTACCGCTCTACGGGCCGCAGTGGGCCGACTGAATCAATACACCAACCAAGCCTTGACCCTCTCGATCGCTTCCTCCCATCCTCCCTCCCCCCTCTCCAATTCCGCCACGCTCTCCACCTCCTCGCGCCCCAACTTTAATTCGTTATACAGATGCGGAAACAACCCCTCGCCCGGCCGTGGACCACACACCGCCCCCTCGGGATCTTCCCATTTGATTAGGCCCTTCCGCTCGAGCGGATTGTACGGGATGCGGAGCACAAAGACACGGGGATCGGTAGTGAAGAAGTGGACGAGGGTGCCGAGGATCTGCCTGGACGTAGAGAGGTGTACAAAGCCCGATTTTTTGTCGATATCGGACACGGGGAGAGCGTTGGGTAGAGCTGCACCGTCCCCAGCCGGGACGGGTGAGGTGTAGGGCACGAGCTTGTATACGTACGTTGGGTTATCTTCGCTGGCAGTCATCTGGCGTCGACGTGGTACGGGTGATTGATATGAGATCTCTCTGGTTCTATACATATACTAGCTGATCCCGCTCAGTTACACACACACCCACACCTCCACGTGAAAGATAAAATGATAGCGGACTTTCACCAGCGAGAGCAGATGCAAAGGGATGAAGGGTATCTCTACGTGGCGGAGAAAACATACTTAGTTACAGGCTTACAACCGATCCAAAAGAAAAGAAAACGAAAACTAAAAGGGATTATCTCCCACAAATGATACACATCCATTAAGAACTTGGCACGAGCAATGATAAGAGTATGAAATGGGCCGGCACAGTCGATAGAAAAGAATGGTCGAATGGGCCACTACAGTAGAAATGAGAGAAAGAAAAGGGAAGAAAGAGGCCAATCCAGAATAGAAATCTCATTCACTAAACCGCACTTCAGCGGATATCGTCCGTCAACACCGCCTTTACACCACCACTTTCCGTACGTCCGCCGTCTCTCGCGCGCGCGTGATTCATCCGTTTCTCGTAATTCCCTGCCTCGTCCAAGCGTTCGTGGAAACTCTCCTCCAGCGACCGCGGGAATGGGAAGTGCCCCTCAGGCTTCATAGGAGGCGAGGGTGCATTGACCACCGGTACATTCGCCTTTTTCGATTTCCTGCCCTTTTTACCCTTCCTGCTGGTCCTGCTCCCCGTGGACTCTGTCGATTTGGCCTTGGCCATCGGCGGGGCGTATGGACGCTCGACCGACTGGGCAAGCGGCGTGGGCATCGACGGATCTACCCAATCATCATCGTCCTCCTCGTGTGGGTTAATCTCTTCAAAGTCATCGTTCTTGGAAAAGTCATTGAGACCGTCTTCGTGTTTATCGACCTCGAACATCGAGTTCGGACCAGGAGTCATGGGGCCCATAGGATCTTCCTCTGTATCGCCTTCGGAGCCTTTCCTTCCGCCCTTGACGCTGCTACGCACGGGAGAAATGGATGCTGACCGCGTGTCAAAGAATTGGTCTTCACCGTCGTGTCTGCGCATAGGCCGTCCATCTGGGCCTTCGCCGTCGACCACTTCGACATCGTCGTCTTCCTCGGGGTCCATATCCATTTCCTCGGGATCAGAGATGGACTCGAGACCCATGAATTCATCCGAGTCAGACGGCCACGAGGGAGGCTCGTCTTGGATGGTGAACATCGTCTTGTACTTTGTATTGAGCTGATGATGGCAAATGCAGGTCAGACCATCGATAACAAGAAAAGATTACAATGCAGACCTCGTTGACGCGCCGTCTCAGGTCGATCCAGTCCTTTTCTTCCTTGCACAGAAAGCCAATGAGCATGCTGGGATCAAGACCGCTGAGTGGCATCTTGCGGACACGATCACAGTGAAAGGTCCGTAGTTCTAGGGTGTTATATTGTGTGACGTAGTGCTCTGCCACTGGGTCCAAGTCTTCCTCTTCGATTCCGAGCTCGCGGGGATCTAGTTCAGCACCGTTGAAGTGAGGAGTCGGTGAGGCTGGCATACTTGCAATTTGCCAGCGCGATAGGTGTTGCGAGGAGGAGGAGGAGGAGGCGCTCGAATCCGTTGAGAGTTGGTGTTGTAGAGGGGATGGAGACATGGGTGCGTGGTATGAGAATGTAGACGAACCTGTCCTCACGGACGACGGAGATGTGGGGGCGCGATGATGATGGGAAGACGAAGAGTGTGCACCGGGAGAACGCGTTGCTGCGCGCCGATCTGATGCGTTTTCGGGTGTGGTCTCGCGCGTGCGAACGGTAGGATAGTCATGTATAGATGAAGGCGGTGCGGGACGGAGGGGAACCGTCGCACGTGCGTGGTGGGGATCGAGGTAGAAAAGATTATCAGCCTGAGCGCCCATAAAGTAGTACGAAGACGAGGGGCGCCCTCCAGCGATGCCGACGGATTGAGGGAATGTATACAGTGCCTGCCGAGAACTGATTCAGATCACAGTTGGGGACGGAAACGACGGGGCTTACTTTGATGGGCTCGTAATAAATAGGATTAACGCCGTCGATGCCCAGACGAATGCCAATCAACACAAGCACTGCCTGACTGCCCCACGACGATCTCACGTGCCGGCGTGGAGAACCGAGGTGGGGGTTGGAAGCTGCATATACATCAGACTGATACACTACCCCGTCTGCGGCGATTGCCACCCCGAGGCCTGCTTCGGGGAAGGCATTTACAAGGGTTCTGTGGCAGGTGCTGAGGATGCTGCGGATAAAATCGCGAGACGGGATTCTTACTTGATTGCACCAGCGGCTGTGCTGGGACCGAACCACTGACCGACGTCCTTTCCAAGGTCTTTACCAGCGAGAGCCATGCGGTGAACGCTGAATGGAGCTTGAGGTAACGGTGAATCGAGGAACCAGGTTAGAATCTGGACATAGGTGGCAAAGTCGTTTGTGTGAACAGGGTACGGAGGCCGCCGCCATTCTGGGATAGGGCGCAAATGAGCAAACGGACGACGTGGTATGGAATGAAAAACATGTGCTTACCTCGGCCGAGGTGTAGATGAAGAAGGGCATTGGCGAGTAATGATTGACCTGTGCGCAGCATGCAGCCCCAACCAGCATCGCTTGTCCAGCCCTTTTCGCCTGAGCCTGGCCAGTTCCACTTTCTGGTGCGGGGGCTAGAGGAAATTGCAAGCTGGGCACCGGAGGCCAAATCGGCGTCGAGGGACGAGAGATTGGAGTCTCTGATGGGAGGGAACTGGCTGCGATAGGTGAGCCATACGCGAGAGGTGAAATCGGCGTAGAAGGCGGGTGGCCAGTTTGCCGCGGGGTTCTTTGCAGAGGATTGCTGAGAGTGTGAGGTTTCGGAGAGGGTGGCGGAGGAGGACGAGTTTGAGCGGAAGGAGGGAGCGCGGCGAGAGTCAGTTGATGGACGTCGTACGGGAGTGAGTTGTGGGGGAGGTTCGTAGCCTGGATGTTGTACGCCTAGAAGCCAGATGGGATCGGAACACTTGTCTGGTGTCGAGTCGCTGTCGAGAAGGAATCGCATTGCACGGTCGAGATGACCCTTGCCGTGTTTGGCGGCGTTGAGGAGGGGATTTGACTTTGACTTTGGTGAGGACATGTGAGCAGAATGTGAGAGGATGGAAGGCAAGGAAAGGTCGGTGGAAGAGGAGGTGAACGTGTGTGAGAACCAGCCAGACAGTCTAGTGGGCAGATCGGATATGCGCGTCGATGACGAGGGAGTGTACACTGATACCGACGGTCGCATCTCCCCAGCAACGCTGAACGGTCGCTCGCCACGTCCCCACCCCCGACCACCCTCACCGCTCTCGACGATCACCGGTATCTCAATGCTCTCCTCGTCGCTGTCCCCGGCCACAGCCTCCTCGTGCGCATTCCGGCTCCCAGGCCGGCTCTTGCGTGCTCCCGCGTGCTTGGGCGACGCGGCAGACGAGGGGGGAGACGTGTGTGCCGACGAGCTTGAGCTGGCAATGCTTGCGGAGCTGTCGGTCGTGGCGGGGTCCGTCAACGACTTGGACCTCTGCTTCTGGAGGAACTTGGGTAGCTTCGAGCCGTGTTGTGGTCCATGGCTGGGCGACGGCGGGGGCGGGGGCGTGCTGCGTGACTGTCTGGACATTGGGGACGTATAGGTGGTGGTGGTCGTCGTCGTCGTCGTCGTCGGTAGTGGAATTGTTGTTGTTGTTGTTGTTGCAGCCGACGGTGTGGACGAACCAGCCGCGTTCCTGTGCTGTGTTGAGTTTGGACTTGTCACCAACTAGCGAAGCGCTTCGAGTCCACAGTCACACGAAAAAAATATTACCAGAATATCCTCGCTACGTCGCTCCTCTACCGACCATAATGATGTACCCATCGACTAATTCTCTGATTGATCTGTTTAGTCGACTTTCCTGATCTCGCTGTCACAGGCACACGCTCCAGAGAGACGCGCAGAGCTTGCGCCCACCAGCTTAGCGATGCCATTCGCACCAGCTTCGTCACAATGAACCAAATACCCAAGCACAGGTACATCTCATCGCCTCCCTTCCAATACCCACTCATTGCGCGGATCAGCGCGATCGGATTTTCGACATTGCAGACATGCCCTTTACGGCTATGTCCCCCAGAAGATCCAGCGATGAACTCGGCTTCTATACCGGGATTCTGGGCAAGTACATCGTCTTCCCCAATTAGTCCCTCTGGTTCATGACGATTCCGAGACAGAAGGTGAACTCGGAGAACAACATATTGACCAGATCGTACAATACGCAAGTGCGTATTTGTCTCGCAACCGTTCGGCACTTGGTCGCTGAAGCAGAACAAGTCAGTCGTGACGTCACGTTCTCATCCTGAGGCCCTCTTGCCTGAAATCGATTATCGATGCTGTCGCTCACCACAACCACTTCAAATGTTCTCCATACCATCCTCAGGCAATTCACAATATTGACGCCAGATCAGTCTGGTCTCTATATGATCCCCACAGGCTCATCGCACCAAGTCTCGCGAAGAAACACTGGTGCAGAAACCTAATATCTATGGAGACGGTGTGACAAGGAGTCTGTCAGAACTCAGTATCCAGGTATAGTATAGTCACATCCATGAAACAATACGTGCCTGCATTCCCCTTCATTTCATATCTTTCTAACGCTATTTGGTCTCCAGTTACAGGTGCACGCAAGAGGAAGAAGAACTCTCAAAAAAGTCTGGGCCAAGGGCCGCACAGGATGCCGTATTGGCAGCACACTGAAAATACGTAAGTATTAGAGCCTGTATCTCAGACATTGGTAGCATACCCATTCTCTGAAGCCAATTCGTAGGTGGCCTACAAATCCTTATGGCAGGCAAATAGCACTGGGTCTGGCATATTCATAATGTACTGGTGCGCCTTCCCATTATCGTGTTCTCTTACATACAATAGGACAGGTCGACCGGGGATATAGTAATGGAAACTTTCACTGGTGGATTCTACAGACCCACCACCACCACCCACCGTGTCGTTTAACCACCCCCTAACCAAAGTGCTTACAACAGACTCAGTACATTCTGATTTGCCATGCCGGATAACGAGGTGCCACTCGTTCCTTCGCACACAGCGTGGTACCACAGTGCGTGGGCATCGAGCGACGGTGTCCTGAAGAGGAAGCACCGCTTTCCGAAACATGGAGGAAGGAAAGGACCCATTCGTACGGGCGTATAGCGCTGAAGAAAGGATCAGAGAAGAAGAACTCCTCGAGGTTATCGTCGTGAAGCACTCCGATTAATAGGTATCATTTTCCTTCCGCGTGCGCCGTAGCTGATAGTGCGCCACACAGTGGTATCTATATTTTATCTCGCCCGATTGGTTATTCCGGATAGTCATATTTGAATGTTTTCGGCGAGGCGAAACGTTCACACCACAACTTTGGTTCATTACTTCAATTTCGTCCGATCACGTTGAAGTGCCGTCCTGCGACGCACTTCCATGCACAGGATTGCAGCCTCAAATACCGGCATAGACGTTTCGCTTTCAGAGCCGGTACTACGGAACGATATGTAAAGCGTGCGAGCCCACGGGCGCGATGCGATCCCTGATCAGATGGGTTGCCATCGCCACGGTCAAAAATGGGAGAGGGGGAAACGCCGCTCTCACGTCCAACTTCTTTCACCCCCGTCGACCGGGCCACTGCGGAAAAACATTGATCCATAGATCACATCGTCCTCCTTTGGGGTGATGCGGCCATGTGATGACTACTGTTGCGAGGACCGTCGAGCGTCGCAACGTCGTGAACGAGACGGGCGTGGAACCATGGTTCTCGTGCTGCTACAAGTACTACGACCCTGAGCCTACCCACGGAATGGCAGCCCCTCGACGAGGCTTGTGCTTACCTACCTACCTGGCCCTGTTAGATCAGTAGCGGCTAGCCTAGTAACGAAGTGGAACGGTATGTAGTACTCACTAGGTCGTCGCATCACATTCAATTGTTGATCATGAACAGATATCCTATTCACTGGCGTGCCTCCGAGTCGGACCCGTCGAAACAACAAGGATACCGCTGGGTTTGCCACGTCTTTAGGGGTTTCAAGCTCGTCCTATCGGCCCATAACGACTGACACGTCCTTTCCCTAGCTACTCCTGGAAACCACTGGCATGATATGTTGGATCGCCATATCTGACACTTGACAACCCCATTCACCAGCGTTGGATGGTTATTCGTGGAACTTATGTTGAAATGACCATCATGGAAAATAATGGGAGGAGGGTGACGAGCACCAGCCTTGATTGACTGTACAATGCCCACTGGCATACACGGAGGAGCATTGCACCTGCATTCATCATTATAATGTACTTTTCTTTGAAAATCAGCCATACAACTCACAATCAGCTGCACCAAGAAAGAGAAGAAATGGCCATTCCTTGATAGATATTATTCCAACTTTAAAGTATTCAGAGGTTGAGTGGAGAGGGATAACTTTGCATCTGCAGTCATAACTGTTTGATGAAGTCATCTTTTGTGTTCAGTACCAAAAATAAGAGTAGGAAAAATATGTACAGCCTGGACAAGCATTTCAGTACATTGTTAGCTGTCAATGTGAAAGGCCAAGCAGAAAGCCATTTCCAACTGTGAAGCCATTTAGAATCACCAATCTGGTGAATTGTGACAGCAAACAGACTCACATGAGAGTGTAAAGGCCAACATAATGAACCTACAGGTGATAACCCTCTACTGACAACTTGTTCCATACACACAGGGATTTCATCTACAATTTCATAAGATCATTCCATCATGGAAATTAGTGATACCTACATGAATAATCAGCAGGCAAAATCCTCTCATGAAAAGGTAAGGACTGTCAGTGTAGCATTGGTATATTGGATTGGATTTAAGCCATTTGATCTGCATACCATAATCATATACAACAGAACTAATAATCACGATTGATCTGGGCTTGTGCAATTGATTTTCTGAAGGGAAGAGAAGAGCATACGAGTTAGGTAATCCTGCTGAGCCAGCAGCACCAATTGCGGAGAGGAAGACATGTTGGTCTTGACAGACGTGTGGAGTCTTCTTTGGATCCGAACTGTGGAAGCAGAGTCTATTTTCAGGACAGTTATTCGGAAGGGAAGACCAACCTGGCATGCGGTAGCACATAGTATGTAGAGACCCGAGAACTTTACCATAGTCGACTCATCTTGGCACTGGCACTGATGGGCCAAACCAAAGATACGCGCATAGCCTTGAAGGCAATGTCATGCGGGCGCGTGCTCAGGGTGATCGAAACAGAGCGACCTGCGTGCCACTGGGTGGCGCAAGAGGCAGCTGCCAACCAGTGTTTCTTGTTTGGCTTTGACGGTCTTATTATTTGCACCAAGCTGGACTAGCCATTGCCAGGGTCTGCTAATTGACTGGGTGTTCTTCAAGGCACGGAACTTCGGAAAGGTGGAGCCTTGGCGTCATTCAAAGATTTGAAGTTCAGGTTGTGTATGCACGGGTCTTTGATTAGTATTGAGCCGCGACGAGGCCCGCATCTGCAAACCTTTCAACTTCCGAATTGACAAGCAGTGCACGTCAGCACGTCAGCGCTGACTGTGCCTTGTATCATTTTCAGTACCGTGACGACACAGCGAAGCGGATGCTTACAGTAGATGGCTACCCATCATTTCCATTTCGGTTTAGCGACACTGGAAAGGAAAGATGAATCTTGCAGTGGTGGCGAGTTCCCAGATGCTGCTCCTTTTGATGAGTCTCCATAGTCGTCGAGGCCGTGTTGCCGTATTTGTACCCAGTTCTGACACCACGTGTTCTTCTGTGGCATTGCCTGGGTTAGCTCGGAGGCGGATTGATTAAGCTGGTCGCAGTCATAGAGTCACAAACCGGCGGCGGTAAAAGCAGTATGCACTTGGCTCCGTTCAAGTGACGTTCGTCACCGATGTTCAGCATATACCATGAAGCGTCGCTCTCACCACGTAAAGCTAGCTCTCCGAATCCCAGTGAGGGTGACTTGGTCGCATTCGGTGGAATTGAGTGGCAAACTGAATTACAGATTTGTTTTACACCAACATGGAGAAAAATCTTGGGAATCTCGTGCTCGCCAAAGCCATTCATTGCGGAAGAAAGAGTGCGTGCGTCGTTCCGGCAGATATTAGGGCAGCATCGATCCCACTTCATTCAGTGCCTAACAGTGCCGCCGTATGAGGCCGAGGCGTGAAGACGCATTGGAATGGGGTCGGGCGACTGGTACGCATGAGTACTAAACCAAGTCTGCGACAGAGCCAAAGTCTTACCTAACGAGTGCAAATTCATATTTGATTTCAGGACGGATGGGGTTCCCCATCTCATCCGTCGGCATAGTAAGATCGAATAAGTAAATGATCGAGACAAGGGCTATCCACAGCGTGTCTTCTGCGAGAAGGCGACCGGGACAAATCCTAGAAATTATAATTAATAGATAAATCCATGTAACTTGGACGGACTCAGGCTGAGGCCGATGAGCATGGCTCACCTACGACCAAATCCAAATGCAATTTCCCGCGGATCTTGGATGTCAGTGCGAAGTGTTCCATCAGCATTGATGAATCGTTCTGGAATAAATTCTGAAGCATTGGTATAGACTGCCTCATCGTGCAACATATGCCTCGAAGCATATTAGATCGATGAGCACCATAATAAGCAATGAAGGTTGTACCAGGCATTTGCAATAAAGGTCGTCCCTGCTGGAAACTCCCATTGTCGATAAGAATCTGTCCGGGTGAGGCGGTGGGGAGCAACTGAACAAAACATGAGAAAAGTCAAGGACAAATTCCAGTTCCTTGCCTAGTGGTGCGACAGGATTCCATCTGAAGATGGCGTGTTCGGTTACTAAACGCAACAAAATTTAATGTCGTAGAACTAACCTTATTGTTTCTAGCATAATCGCGTCTATGAAAGGCAGCTTAGGACGGTCTTCTAGAGACGGCAGTCGTCGACCTCCGATCACTCCATCAATAGCTTTCTGTCCCTCTTTCAGAACTTCTGGATAAAGCATCAGGGCTAAGATCGCAGTTTCGAGAGCGCTAACAGACTGAGCAAAGAAGTATAGTGTTACTGTATAAGTACATCATTGGATTAGACGTCGCGCTTACTGTGTCGGCACCGGCTGCAAGGGAGAAAGCAAATGGTCGATGTTAAATTCACATTTTTGTTACAAAAAGAAAAAAAAAATTGAAACGAACCAACATAAATGCCTGCCAAAGCATGACAGATGGTATCTTCAAATTGAATAACCCCATCCGAGGAATGTGTCTCGATCAGTTTGTACGCCATCGAGGATTTGGAAGCTCGCCCACTGAGCTAAATGTAGCGTGAGTTGACTTGAAGACGGAAAGAACAGTGTCGATGCTCACCACTTCATCTTTCATCGCATTGTATGGCCTGGCTACTAACTGTTTGGCCAGATTTCGCATGTGTCGCATTTGAGCTGCTAATGTGCTTCCGAAAATCTCCATCGGAAGATGGTGCACTGGACGTTTACGTGAATAACAAGCTGTTGTAAATAAAAGGTTACGACCTACA
>JBBPOS010000228.1:0-43974 GCA_038091575.1 Leccinum subgranulosum
ACTATCGGATCAAGAATTTGGACATGAAGGTGTCGATGGGAGCACACGACACGATGTTTGCGCCTGCTCACGTGAAGGTGCTCGCTGGGGTGATGAAGGAGATTCTGGGCGTCGTGAGTTATGCTTTGATTCCCTTTTCCTGAAGTTCATTGTCTGACTCTATTTTCTGAAACAGGAGTCAGAACCTAAAAAGTCTGTGAAGTCAGTGCCAACTAGAGGCAAACTATCTGCCGCATGAGATGCAACGAAACATGGATCCGCTGCATGTTCCAATCTTGCTATCATCATGAGTAGTATTATTTTCACAATTCCATTGATCCTTCATTCATACGGGTTTCTCTTGTCGCCATCAATGGGACTATTACATGCACATTCCTCGTTATTTAATACAAGTATGATATTTCTGATTTTTTATGTTTGTGAGCTAGCAAAGATAGCATGAGAGAAAGCTGTTCGTTGTATGGGCATTGTAGTAGACCAAAAACGAGAGCAAACGCACCAGACTAGATTTGACAAGAATACTATCATAGTGAACTAGATGAACGGCCGCACTTTGTTGGCAATAAGGAGTCTGGCCTAAGGGTACGGATCATCGGGCGACGATGGATTCTCAGGCCATATCCCGCTGTGTCTTCTGATCTGGTGAGTGCCTAGGGCCTCTGTTATATGTAAACATGGGTATCGAAAGACTGATCAGCCATGCATGCACTAGATGTAGTTTAGATTATCATGCAAGCAGTGACGCTCGCCAAATGACGACGTTGCGACGCACCTAGAAAGTACTACTTCTGAGCACAATGACGCGTTATAACTTGAAAACAGCTACATGGCTGATCGGATGCCGCTACGCAACATATTTCAGGAGGTATATTTTCCGCCACGACGGGCGTAGACTTGTGAAGAATATAAGAGAGGGTGAATTTGAAGGGAGTGAGCTGTCACGGTCTATGCGATGGTGGGGCGCTGGCTGGGGGAAGGAAGCATCCGACGATGTGAGGGGACGAGTCTTTATATCTTGGACACTAAGTCGGTAGCCTCCTAGGACTTTGCATCTAGACATGATCCCGTCGATCCAATATAAACGCACCTTAACGCAACAAGGCACAAGGACAGGATCATTGACTACACACTCGCAATCTGAATAGATAAATGTCACAGTGTACCTATAGTATCATTCCTCTTCCGTCCCTGACGAACAGCAACACAACCACATGGGAAATGTGATAGCAAGGGTAGCATTTCCGGATTCTCGCTGATGCTTACTGTTAGTCTCGAAATGTATGCTCAAAGAAAGCGCACGCACGCTCAAACGAATTCTCCCAGACGAGGGTTGAACTGCATCTTTTCCCTGTTGTGTCTTATACGACGTGAGTTCCTACAATGTGATCGTCGACGACGGACAACCTACCTCGCTCGATGGTTTCGGATCTGGAGGACGTCCAGTGCTAGTATCACGGTCGCGGTTTCTGTGTACATCTGACGGTAGAACTACGTCTCTCGACGGCCCTGGATTCGGAGGACGACCTTCAGTGTTATTCTTATGATCGCGGTCTCTATCTGCACGAGGTCTGGATTTCTTCTTCCTCTCCTTCTTCTCCTTCTACAAGGAATGATAAACGATGGCATGTGCAGTCCGTCCTACGAACAACTTTAATCACCTACCCGTTCCACAACCCTTCTGACAGTCCGCTAAGATGATAGTTTAGATGAAGCACGTCCATTAATTAGGCTTTCGAGGAGTACTCACTGATATACTTTGAGCTTTGGCCATTGTCGAAAATGCACTGTTCGGGGCATTCACGTTCTCTGCCGACCTAGATTGAATGCCAACAAGGCGAGGGGACTTAGGGACTGCAGGTTCCTTGATGCTCTTCTTCCACCTTTCTAAAATCCGAAGGAAACGGGACGGCGGGGCACTATCGTCATGCTTCTCTGAAGGTACCTCCAGGACCACCGAATGCATCTCTGGGGCGGAGGTCATAAGGTGGACCGGATGTTGTGATGTGGAGTTGGATGAGACAGGAGGTAGGATCTGGTCCTCGTGATGAACTGACGACGCTGACGAGGGAGCCTTCCGCAGCGTCAGCACGGTGGAAAAATCAGAATGAATTGAACACAAACCTCGTCGTAGTTAAACTGATCTTCAGCCGTAAGCGTCGTGGGTGGGAGCTCAGCCTGTTCTCTGTGATAAGATGTTTTGAACACGGATAGGAACGAATTTGTACCTCTAGTAGGTCAACATCGGTGTCCGACTGGGATTCGACGAGTTCTTTCTGGTGGACATAGAATGTCAGGATAGTGAACTCAGATAACAACGTCATTTCGAAATGCATACACTCTCATCCTTGAGGTATGATGGTGGCAGGACACCTTGCAGATTCCGCAACGTGATTGCCTTGCGTCCAGATGTCGCCATGTCGTAGCTCGGTGAGATGGCCATGGAATGAATGAAGTGTGAGTGATGGATGACGTTCCCGATTTGTTGATGTGTCGTAGTGTCCCAGAGTGAGACCGAGGAATTAGCAGAGGTTGCGATGACTGTGTCGTTGCATGCCAGTGCGATACAGTTTGGATTGTCGTCGCTGTGAATGCGCCATTTTGCGAGTGTCTCTTTGGTGGACACGCAGTGAATGTGGCCGTCTTTGGACAAGATAAACAGGCGGTTGGAGTCGCTTGCCCAAGCGAGGGATTCGTAGAAAGCGGCGGAGATTGAAAAGTCTGCGAGGATGTTGGTGCCCTCGTAGATGCGAACGGAATCGCGCCTCCGCGTGCCAGTAGCGATGCGTTGTCCGTCAGGAGAGAACTTTACTGGGATCACAGTATCGTCGTGTTTGAATGGACCGAGCAGTCGCTCGCCAGCGGGCAACAACCAAACACTGAGCGTCTTGTCATCTGATCCTGTTGCAATTTTCGTGCCATCTGCCGAGACGTCCAACGTATTCACCCAAGCATCGTTTGCTTTGAATGCTGTCACTTTTTCGTGGTTTGTCGCATCCCAGACGATCACTTCACCACTGCTCGTCCCACACAGGATCCACTTGCCATCTTGTGTGACTGCCAGGTCACAAATAGAGCTCCCAGCGTCCATTGGCTCCCCCACCTCCTGGCCATCCTTCACTCGCCATTGTCGGATTTTCTCTTCCAATCCCCCGCTCACGACATGCTCTCCATCAGCAAGAAAAGCGATCGATTTTATCTCAGCTTGAGCAACGATTTCGATTGGATTCGCGTCAGTTGCGACATTGGAGGACTCGGAGGAGCTGTTTCCATTCGATTCCTGAGTATCTCTCTTTCGTTGGTTGCCGATGCTTGCACCTGCTGACCACCGTCCAAGGAAAGCGGGCTGTCCGCCCTACTCGGCTCCGAGTCTGTTGCTCTAATCAGCGCCGTTCATCGATGGCCTTGCCTACGCACTACTCACCACTCCTCTTCCTCTTCCTTGAGCGCAACGTGGAATCCATACTGGGTCAGGTTGAAGTACGAAGAGAATGTCTGGTCGTTCACTTTCGGTACGCCTTTATCGCCTGGCATACACGTGTACGTTCATCCACACGCAGTTACCCCGTGCCCTGGGCGCTCGCTTTCATCGATACCTACCTTGCGCTCCTTTATGCGCACGTGTCGTTGCTATTTGGTCATTGTTTTTTCAACGAGGAAATCACGACCTGGGTTTCCAGGACGGAACCTCTCACCTCGTTTCGCCTTTTTCGATCTTCTCCATGGAGCCATGCTTCGGCGTCACCATTTGATTATTATCGCACAGAACTGCGCTAGCAACGTGATTCCCCGAGTTGTAGACCAACTTCGACTGGCGTACTCAAGAGAGAATTCTTCCACACCGTACCCGTCCCATTGATCCTTCCGATTTTATGCTCCCAATATAATAGCCCTTGGACACTATCCGTCGTCTGCACAGACTTGACATGCGCTCACCACACACACACATTTCCACCATACCCTCCTCCCTTCGTTGGTCATCTTGAAGATGAACCACCGATCATGTTCGATATTCTTCCCCCGTATAAAAATGAAGCGACCAGGTACTGAGCGTTCTGTCATACCCTCCAGTCGCCATTTTCGACCCATCGACTGAGATGTCCATCGCGTACACTGCCTCGTGATATGCTCCGCACTCGTTCATCTTTTTGAAGGTCGTCGAATCCCACACCACAACTTGACCACTGATCCACTTGCCGTCTCGTGGATCGAAAACGGAGCTTCTGGCAACATCCCCACCTCTATGCCATCTTCCGCTCGCCATCGTCGAGTATTTCCTTCCCTATCTCCGCTTAAGACCTCGAGAAACGCGATTGAATACAGCACATCCGGATGATCGATTTTGATCGGCTTTGCGTCCCTTTGCGTCAACCGTGACGATACGGGGGGAGGCTTCCACCCACGCGAGTTCGCCCACAGCAAATCGCCAACTAATCCATGTAATAATCGACTTATAACACATGAAACAGTGTTCTGTGACTGACAACGCTCTGTTCTTCGCCATCTTGACATCTCTGCACCCTCATCAGCTCAAAAATCAATTTTCAAGGACTGTAAGTCATGGATATTGTCGAGTCTAGATTTATTAACCAGCGACCTCTAGGTCTCGTCGTTTTTGAAACAACTCAAGCTCGTCAAACACCGAGGACGCGTGTCTCGAACAACATATACCTGATGACTCCGTGTCTGTTTGCTGTCTTCGGACGACCTGCCCAAGCTCGCTCCATTGGGAATCACATACTAACAACAACTACTGTACGTCGACCGTACGAATACTCTCCACCATTCCTCCAACGGCGTCTCTGCAAGGATCTGAACCCTGATTAACTATCCGTCGCGACGCGTTTGTACTACATACGACTCTGGGAGGCAAGTAACAGTGCACCGAACAACTGTCTGAGCCGAACGACAAGACGCAGCGCACGCGTCGCTCGATCAAACCGAGTTGTGCTGCCTGAGAAATCCTCGTCGATAAGGGGGATGATCCACGAATGGACGAGAACAAGACCCTCCATCCCCACCAAGTTGTCCTTGGTCTCGATCCGTATGTCACCGAGGATGTGAGATGTCGCACGATACACAGGAAGAACGGAGTTGGGATCACGTTCTGAGAGACGTTCGAGGTCGTTGAGAGCGAAACCGAGGCAGGAAAGTCGTAGTCGACCAGCTACCAGAGAAAGAGGTTTGAGATTATATAATTGCTCGTATAGCTGAGTAGCGAAGGAGGGATCTGGCAGTGACCACTGCAAGGTCTTGATTATGCTATCTATTTCAGCAGTCTCGGTGGATTGTGGGAAATGCGGTGGAACGACTTGATCATAAACAGTGAGGTCGGAAGGGAGGTAGCTGTGATTACTTCCTGGGACCCCGGTCCAAGCGAGAATCGTGACGTTGACCGACCGCGCGAGGATGTTTTTTAAGAGTCGTCCGACTGCTTGGTTACCCTCACCGTATATGACTGGAAGGATGACATTGAAGATACCAAACAACGAGTACCCAATATCTTCTACCCGTGTTGTTTCGCGCCTCGAAGCCAATTACAACTTCTCGCGCACCCTCGTTAGCTCTGGCTGAAGCGTTGCGAGGGCCTGGGTAGCAAAATTGGTTGCCAGTTCCATATCGGAGAGGACTAGGAGTGATTGAACAGGTCGAGATCGAGGTATGGCTTCCAATCTTCCGTATAGAATTGTATGACCTTCGACGCGAGGTACTCTCGGTGTGTCCATCCACGAGTGTTCCAGACGCTTTTCCACAGAGAGCCCTTTCTTTGCGACTTGGAGTGAACACCGAGAAGATGGACAACCGTGAGCGCTGCCCGACAATGCCACTGAAACATGGCAACAACCGATGCTTGCTGAACTCTCTTGTCCCTCTGGTTAACACAGCACGTATCGCTCCATGCCCATCGGAAGCGGCGGGACTGCACGAGCTTGCAGAAGTTGACGAGTTTGTCATTTCCGGTGGATGGGGGTAGTCGGGTGGATTTGAAGGGATTCATGGTGGGCTGTCACGGGTCTATGCGAGGGTGTGGCGCTGGGTGGGGCAAGGAAGGATCCGACGATGGGAGGGGTCGAGTCTTTATACCTTGGACATTCAGTCAGTGGCCTGCGAGGACTTTGCATCCAGACATGATCCCAGCGTCGATCCAACATATACACACTTTAAAGCAACAAGGCGCAAGGATACGATCATTGACCACACACTCGCAATATGAATAGATAGATGTCGCATAGTGTATCATTCCTCTTCCGTCCCTGACGAGCAGCAACACAACCACATGGGAAATGTGATGGCAACGGTAGCATTTCCAGAGTCTCGCTGATGCCAGTGCTTACTGTAAATTTCGCAATGTATGCTCAAAGAAAGCACACGCACGCTCAAACGAATTCTCCCGGTCGAGGGTTGAACTGCATCTTTTCCCTGTTGTGCCTTATACGACATGAGTTCCTACTATGGTGTGATCGTTGTCGACGGACGACCTACCTCGCTCCATGGTTTTGGATCTGAAGGACGTCCAGTGCTAGTATCACGGTCGCGGTCTCTGTGCACATCTGACGGTAGAGCTACGTCTCTCGATAGCTCTGGATCCGGAGGACGACCTCTAGTGTTAGTCTTACAGTCGTGATCTCCATCTGTGGCTTTCTTCTTCTTCTTCTTCTTCTTCTTCTTCTTCTTCTTCTTCTTCTTCTGGAAAGATAAACGATGGCATGTGCGGGCCGCCCTATGGACAAATTTAAACACATACCCGTTCCACAACCCTTCTGACAGTCCGCTAAGATGATAGTTTAGATGAAGTACGTCCATTAATTAGGCTTTCGAGGAGTACTCACTGGTATACTTTGAGCTTTGGCCATTGTCGAAAATGCACTGTTCGGGGCATTCACGTTCTCTGCCGACCTAGATTGAATGCCAGCAATGCGAGGGGGCTCAGGGACTGCAGGTTCCTTGATGCTCTTCTTCCACCTTTCTAAAATCCGAAGGAAACGAGACGGTGGAGCATTATCGTCATGCTTCTCTGAAGGTATCTCCAGGACCACCGAATGCATCTCTGGGGCGGAGGTCATAAGGTGGACCGGATGTTGTGATGTGGAGTTGGATGAAACAGGAGGTGGGATCTGGTCCTCGTAATGAACCGAGGACGCTGACGAGGGAGCCTTCCGCAGCGTCAGCACGGTAGCAAAGTTAGAATGAATCGAACACAAACCTCGTCGTAGTTGAACTGATCTTCAGCCGTAAGCGTCGTGGGTTGGAGCTCGACCTGTTCTCTGTGATGACATGTTTTGAACACGGATAGGAACGAACTTGTACCTCTAGTAAGTCAACATTGTTGTCCGACTGGGATCCGACGAGGTCTTTCTGGTGAACATAGAATGTCAGGACAGTGGACTCAGATAAAAAAAAGTCATTTCGAAATGCATTCACTTACATCCCTGAGGTATGATGGTGGCAGGACACCATGCAGGTTGCGGAGCGTGATTGTTTTCCAACCCGCGGTCACAATATCGTATTTTTCCGAGATAGCCATGAACGAGACGGGATGGGAGTAGTCAATGACAAGTCCGATTCGCCGATATGTTGTGGCGTCCCAGAACGAAACCGATGAGTTGGCAGAGACAACTATGCATGTGTCGTCGCATGCTAATGTAATGCAATATGGCATGTCATCACTGTGAATAGACCATTTCGAGAGCGTCTTCCTGGAGGACACGTCGAGACAGTGGACATTGCCCTTGACAGACAAGGCGAAAAGTTTCTTTCCATCGCCTGTCCAGGCAAGACTCATCCGTTCAATGGCGTGTTGACTTGGATTGGAAAGTATGCGAGGAGGGTGCCGTCGAGACAGTTAAAGATCCGAACAGACACGCGTTCATACATGGCAGTTGCAATAAATTTACCGTCCGGAGAGAACCTGACCGTGGCAAAGATGTTGCCGTGTTTCAAAGGCCCGAGCAGTCGTTCCCCCGTGTGAAGCGACCAGACACTGAGCATTCTGTCATACCCTCCAGTCGCCATTTTCGTCCCATCGACTGAGATGTCCATCGCGTACACTGCCTCGTCGTGTGCTTCGAACTCGTTCACCTTTTCGAAGGTCGTCGAATTCCACACCATAACTTGACCACTGGTCGTCCCAGCAACAATCCACTTGCCGTCTCGTGACACGACAAGATCGAAAACGGAGCTTCCAACATCCATTGGAATCCCTACCTCTTTGCCATCTTCCGCCCGCCACCGTCGAATCTTTCCTTCCCTGTCTCCGCTTAAGACCTCCTTCCCGCCAGTGAGAAACGCGATCGAATACAGCATATCCGGATGATCGATTTTGATCAGCTTTGCGTCCCTTTGATCAACCATAATGATATTGGAGGAGGGTCCGCCAGTGTCGTCGTTCATCTCTGGGTCTCCATCAATATTCTGCTTCGGAAGGCCTCATTTTTATCACCTTTGATAGACATTGCTCCCTAGAGGTCCGTCTATTTCCCTTCAATCAATTATCTTCAAGTTATTGACTTGCTCACCGCTCCAGTTCTTCTACTTCAAACGTCTTCTGGAAAGTATACTGGGTTGGCGATTAACGCTGAGCGCTGAGCAGCGGAAAGAATCCTATGCCGAGTACGTCGTTGAAACCCACGGCACAACCACCAAGCTGTGCTCTTGGCGCTTGCTTCCACCACGTCACATCCACAGACAGCCTCCGCGGCTTGTTTTCATCGACATCTCGTCTTATCCCTGGCACACCTTATCGTTATCGTGGTCGTAACACAAAGACTTCGAGGTCAATATCCCTCGTCCTCTTTCGATATTTTTCGTCTGTCCCTTTTTCATGTTTTCATGAATCCTCGCAGAACCATCTTGCTGGCCGAACAAGCAACATGATTCCTCGACATCATACTACCGAAGGGGCATTTTCGTTATCACACGTGTCTGCAGATCCTCCTTTTGATCGGGAGTTCTGATCATACTTCCACACAGACCAACTTTGTATCCGCTCGAACATGTTGGGCCATTTTTCCTTTCCATATCTGGATGGGGCTGATTCTGCATAGATCTTGCAATGTATACAGTCATGCCAGCAGTCACAATCAATAACAGCTGGCCTGAATAGTTCTTTTCGTAAGTCACCAAACTCGAACGGTCAAGATTATACGTGTGGTCAGCGGACTATTTATTTGTCGCTTAGCAGTTACGCTCACTATTTGCGACAGAGAGCGAATCAAAACCACGATTTAATGCTATCACTCGAGGAAATTATGAGCGGTGACCGGATTGCCTGTGGGGTAAGAGAGGGAAGAATCCACCGTGAGCGCTGATAGTCTGGATGTTGCTTGCATTGTGCCAGATCGTACAAGGATACTGCGAAGGCGTTCGTCAATGAACATGGTGAGGAAGCGAAGGTCGGATCGGACAAAATTTGAACATTCCAGGGAACAGTGGGACAGAGTGGAGTAGGAAGGAACAGGAGCGGAAATTCCGGTGAGTTGGAGGGGACAAGAGTGAGCAAGCGGCGGAAAACATAAGTAATACAAGCGAGAGGCACAACGAGGACGCGATGGCGAAGAGTCAGCTTGACGTACGTAAGTACTATACTACTTACTCGTCAAGGGCGACAACTCCAACAGCCGAGAATCTGGTGATGATGTACGCTCTGGTTCTTTCAAGATCGTGCGATCGTCTTCGCAGTTAGCCTGCGAAAGACGGTTCTCTTATAAAACTGTGGTGTGAGTGATTTGAGCGAGTGACCACAGGCCAGGCTTGATCGATGATCCCCGTTCCGGACGGCAAAAATGTCAAATCCTCTACATAGGTCCTTTGTTCAGCTGCAGTCTGTAGGAAATATTGATCCTTACCATCCTTGATTTCTTCTCGTGTCCACTGGCCCGGACACGATAAGATTGATCGCCACAATTGATCGCTCCTTCGGACTCAGTTCGGAGCTCCGGAAATTCCATGCCACCTACGGCGATCATATCAATACTGTATCTTTCTTGGCACGATTCGCAAAGGGGGGACAAAAAGGTACGACCGGAACAACTTTGCATTGCAGCGCCCGGAACAAGTTACGAGCTTACCAAACTTGAAAAACAGGTGTGACAGTCACGTGATCGGTGACAGTTCGCGTACTCATTGTCATCGACGACGACGACAAACACGCGTTCGCGATGGCTCCGACAAGACGCTCTTCCCGTTCACGCACATTGGAACCAGAAAATGCATCGGGTTCAGTGGCCACCACTGGAAAACGAAAACGCAACCAGTCGGTTGCCGCAGACGAGACAGACGCCGAGGCTGATCACGCGGTTAAATCCTCCTCGAGGTCCAGGTCAAAGCCCCCTTCATCTTCGCGTGCACGTGTAAAGCCTTCTTCAACATCAAAGGGACGCGCCAGTGTTGAGCCGGAGCGGACGAGGGGGAGCAGGGCCTCCGCACGGACGAAGCTGAGTGAGGTACCTGAGACGGAAGAGGAAGGAGAAGACGTGGATGAAGAAGGGGCGGAGGAGGAGGAGCGATCCGAAGTACCTCCTGTTCGGAAGAAATCACGTAGGTCCCTTGACGACGAAGAACAGACAACGCGGAGACCTTTGAGCAAGGGAAGTTCTGGCCAGGCGGTCAAGGAGGAACAGGAGGAGGAAATGGAAGCTCTCTTTACATCCAAGACACGGCGCTCTTCGGCCAAGCCTTTGTCCTCGAGAACAGCAAAGACCACTCGATCCCGTAAACCTCAAGTAGTCGAGAGTGATATTGAGGAAGAGCAGGAGAAAGACATTGCGGACGAACAGCAAGCTACGGTGGACGAAGAAGACGAGCTCGACGGATTTGATCAAGAGTACAAAGGTTCCCCGCGTCGTAGAAAGCGACAAGACGCAGACAAGAACAGCTCTCCAACGCATGTGTCCATGACCCCAAAACGCGCGCCACTTGTACAAGAAGAGGAGGAATATTCGCTCTTGGAACCTAGAGTCAGACCTCCACGTCAGTCGCTATTACCTATCGTGGAAGAGGGCGACGGTCCAAAGACTCGATTGGTCATTCACAAGATTGTCTTGATCAACTTTAAGAGCTACGCAGCACGACAGGAGATCGGACCATTCCACAAAGTACGTGTCGCCGTGTTCAAATCTGATGCATCGATTTTCATAAACCGTGGCCAGTCATTTTCGTCGATAGTCGGTCCGAATGGCTCAGGAAAATCAAATACGATCGACGCGTTATTATTCGTGTTCGGATATCGCGCATCAAAGATGCGTCAGGGTAAAATCTCCGAGTTGATTCATAACTCGGCTCGATACCCCGATCTCGACGAGTGCAGCGTTGAAGTGCACTTTCGAGAAATCATTGATTTGGTACGAATCTTCCTTCCGATGTTGCTCTGCGTTCCTAACGTATGACGCGATAGCCTGGTCCCGACGCGTACAGGGTTGTACCAAACTCCCAACTGGTTGTGGCGCGGATGGCGTACAAGAACAATTCAAGCAAATATACTATCAACGGACGCGCGAGTAACTTCACGGATGTGCAGACGCTCCTCAAAGGTCGGGGAATCGATCTCGACCACAAACGGTTCCTTATTCTGCAGGTAATTCACCATGCCTCATTTCCATTACGTTCGTAACTGTATATCCGTTTTTCAGGGAGAAGTCGAGTCGATTGCGCAGATGAAGCCCAAAGCGCAGAACGAGCACGAGGATGGGCTGCTCGAGTACCTGGAGGATATCATTGGTACCTCATCGTACAAGGCTCCAATTGAGGAAGCGCTGGCTCAGATGGAAACGCTGACCGAGCAAAGAGGCGAAAAGCTGAACCGACTGCGCATTGTCGAGAGGGAGAAGAACGCGCTCGAAGCACAGAGGAAGGAGGCGTTGGATTTTCTGAGACTGTCCAACGACCTCGTGAGAGCGAAGAGTAGGCTTTGGCAGTATTACCTGTGGAAGTGTTTGGAGAACGAGACCAGGTTCACTGCGCAGATTGTGAGTCGTCTGGGATTCCTATTACATCGTCGATTTCGGAGCTGAAGGATGCTGGTGTGTTTAGGCAAAATATCAGAAGGAGCTGGACGCGGAGAGGGAAACGAACAAGGACGATATCACCCATCTAGAAATGCTGGAGAAGCATTTCGAGGAGCGTGAAAATGCATATGTGGTTCGTTGCTCGTATCCGTTAACCGATCCCTCGTCCGACCTGTTGTATTTCAGGACGTGAAAGCTGCAGCTGAAGAAGCAGTCAAAGACCAAACTACGCAAGAGAAACAAGCCATCGGGCTGGAAGAGAGGCGCAAGCATGCCAATAGCAAGGCGAAGAAATTGAAAAAGACCGTCCAGGAGGTGCGTTCTATCCCTTTTTCCTTTTTCCGTTCGGACGTTGATTGATTGCCCACACAGGATGAACAAGCCAAGGCTGCGGCTGAGCGTACAATCGAAGAGAGCACCGCGAAAATCGAACGAACGCGCAAAGAGATCGAGGAGCACGAGGCAAATTTGATGAAGGAAGAGGGCGTTCTTGAAAGCATTCGAGATAGTTTAAAAGGTGCGTCGCACGTGTGTCGTTCGCCATATCCTCGCGTCTTACGTTCCACGCTTGCCAACAGACAAAACTCAAGTGTTCCACGATCAAATCGAGGCCAAGCAAAAAGAGCTTTCACCGTGGACTGCCAAGATCAATGCAAAGCAGGCGACGATCGATGTAGCGACGAGCGAGAGGGATGCGTTGACAAAGAAGGTCGCCAGTCTGAAGGACGCGGTCAAGAATGCCCAGGACGACCTTCAGCAACAGCAGGCAACACAACAGGCCAAGGTCAGACTCTTGTCATATGGATCAGCGTCGCATTTACGTTGCAATTTGGTTGTATAAAGCTGACCGAATTAGACGGGCTAAAGGCAGAGAAGGCAGAATTACAGAAGAAAGTTCACGGTCACGGGAAGAATTTGCAGGTAGGCACTTTGTGTGATGCTCGAACTCGACGACCGTCCATCGCTCAGGAATGACTCCTTTGGTAGGATGCCCGGGTACGTGTGCAAGAGTTGCGAAACAAATCGTCGTCTCTGCGGCAGAGAACAGATGAGGCGAAGGCGTCTCAGGCTGTCAGCACTTCGCAAAACAAGGTGCTCGATTATCTCACTCGTCTCAAGCAAACCGGGCGGATCGACGGATTCCACGTATGTGTCCCCTTTCTAGCCCCCGTTCTGCTCTACAAATGTGACGCGTGTCCTCTTTAGGGCCGCCTAGGCAGTCTGGGAACGATACCCGACAAATACGACGTCGCGATCTCTACTGCCTGTGGTGCACTCCACAATATGGTAGTCGACACCGTTGCGCAGGGCCAAGCTTGTATCAACGCTCTACGTACTCAAAATGTCGGCCGTGCCTCCTTCATGGTTCTCGAGAAACTCTCGACGGATCGCATCAATGAGCGGATTCAAACTCCCGAAAACGTTCCGCGTCTGTACGACCTGGTGAAACCCAAGGACGCCAAGTTCCTTCCCGCGTTTTACAAGGCGATCGGGAACACGTTGGTCGCGGACAACCTCGACCAGGCAAACAGGATCGCCTTTGGCGGTTCGAAGCGGTGGCGCGTCGTAACTCTGGCGGGCCAGTTGATTGATTCGTCCGGGACGATGTCTGGGGGTGGGAACCACGTTGCGCGCGGGGGCATGAGTTCCAAGTTGGCGGCAGAAGCGGTGAGGCCAGAAGTGTTGAGGCAGTTTGAGCAGGAGAGCGAGGACGCGGCGAAAGAGTTGGACGAGGCGATGAAAGCACTGAGGACGTTGGAGGAGGAAGGGGAGCGGTTGGTGTTGAAGGGGCCACAGTTGGAGATGGACGTGGAAAAGCTGACGATGGCGGTGAACAATGGACGGAAGCGACTCGAGGAAGGGGAGAAGCGGGTACGTGACCTCAGGTGAGTTGGGTGGTTGCGATTGTTATTCGGCGCACTCTCTCGTCTCTCCTTCTGTTTTGGTGTTGGGGTGCTGACCAGTTTCGTCGGTTTGCTTAGCGCGCAGAGCAAGCCTGATGCTCGAGACATGGCGCGGATCGAGGCGCTCGAGAGCGAAATCGCAAGCGCCACGTCGGACCTCGAAGACCTGCAGAAGAAATCAGGCAAAGTCGAGAGTGCGATCAAGGAGCTCGAGAAGAAGATTCTCGAGATTGGAGGCTCGAGGCTGCTCAAGCAGCGTTCGACGGTGGAAGGCATCAAGTTGCACATCAACCTTGCCCACGACGTCATCACGAAAGCGGAGGTGGTGCAAGCGAAGGCAGAAAAGGATGTGCTCAAGTTGAAGTCGGTGATCGCGGGCAACGCCGGTGCGGTAGCTGATGCGGACAAGGAGATAAAAGCGCTGGAGGAGCAGCTTGCGGAGGTGAACGAGTATTTGGAGGAGCTGAGGGCGCAGGTAGAGGCGGCGCAGGTGGCAGCAGAAAACTCCAAGGATGATTTGGACAAGCTGAAGACACAGCTGGAGACGAAGAGAGAGGAGATCCAAGAGTTTAGGAAGAAGGAGGTGCGCCGTCTGCTGTCGACGAGATCGTTTATGTTCTGACATTTCCTCGCATCAGATGGAGTTGTCGCAGAAATTGAATGACATCAAGAAAGAGTCGGCTTCGAACGAGGAGAGGTTGCAGCATTGGCAGACGGAGCATGATAAGCTGAAGTTGGACGAAATCGAGTAAGCGTCACTCCAGGCGTGCTTTATTATCGCTGATGAATATATTGACAGTGATGACGAAGAGGAGGAAGATGAGGAAGGGGAGGCGGAGGCGGCGCCTGCCGATCAAGGAGGATCCTCAGAAGCACGTGTGAAGCAGGAACCTGACGCAGAACCGCCAGTCAAGAAAGCATCGAAGTCACATCAACAGCCAAATGAGTTGCAGGTATATAGCGTCGAAGAACTCGCCCGATTCCGACCGCGCAACCTATTGGCTGATTCCGAGTATCTTGATGGTGAGCCCGAGATCGTCTACGCCAACTGGTTTTGCGTTGACATTGCACGATAGAGAAACTAAAGAATGCAAAGCCTGATTTGTCCGTGCTCAAGGATTACAAGAAGCGGGAGGAAGAGTTCCTTCGTCGTGCCAAAGACCTTGATCAGATCACCGATGCTCGCGATGCTCAGAAACAAAAGTATGACAATCTAAGGAAGCAGCGTTTGGACGAGTTCATGGCAGGCTTTAGCCTTATTTCTTTGAAACTGAAGGAAATGTACCAGGTTCGTGTTCCGAGTCTGTTGTTGAGATATGGATTTTCGGTAACGTTTCGCTCATTTTACGACTCGCGGATAGATGATCACTCTTGGGGGGAATGCTGAGCTAGAGCTGGTCGATAGCATGGACCCATTCTCGGAAGGGATCATCTTTAGTGTAATGCCGCCAAAGAAGAGCTGGAAAAACATTTCCAATCTTTCCGGTGGTGAAAAGGTGCGTCGCATTCTTGCGTGGTACTGTTAGAGCATGAGATGGATTACATCTTGCAGACACTGAGCTCTCTGGCGCTTGTGTTTGCGCTCCACGTTTTCAAGGTAAGGTCTTCCGTCGTGTGACTCGAGGCATAAATTCGATGGAGTATTCTTGGACAGCCTACCCCTCTCTACTTTATGGACGAGATCGATGCTGCGCTCGACTTCCGCAACGTTTCCATTGTCGCCAACTATATCAAAGACCGGACAAAGAATGCCCAGTTCATCATTATATCACTTAGGTTCGTTACTCGTTCCTCGCTTTTCGTATCCTTTGCCATACTTATGGCGCAACAGAAACGACATGTTCGAACTGAGCCATCGGCTTATTGGGATCTACAAGACTGCAAACGCGACACAGAGTATGTGTCTATTCCTTGCGCTCTCACCGCATACGTGCGTACATGTACTGATTGGTCCGAAATCCTAGGCATTGCTATCGACAACCATGCTCTAGTTCCGACCAAGATCATGACGGGTGTCGCGGTGTCTGCGACGTGACGTGCACATTAGTTTATGTGGCATACATGAAGTGAAGTGTATTTTTTGATGTTCTGTCGCTGTAGACACTCGCTGGCTCTATTTCCTGCCCTCCATTGTTTCTGTACTGCTAGTTTTTACTGCCGCGTAATGATATGTTTCATTCTACTTTTCTTTTCAGAGCAATCCGTGCCAACTTCCCAAGGCAGATTTCTGTCTCTCGCCGTCTCTTCACAGAGATTCAAAACAATTTTCAACTTATGGGCACGCGACCTCATCATCCCAGACACAAGAACAAATTTACAAAACGGGCACTCGGATTCACAGCACAAAACTAAGGTTCTGGCGCGTCTCTCGAGGGTGCGTTAACAGGTCACTCGATCCTCTTGATACCCGTTTCTGGCTAGGTATAAATCAAGAGGTGGGATACAATACCACAGTACCCTCTGAAACGTCCGTCCGTCCCGACTCACCATTATCTTCGGAGTCTCAGTTGATTTCCTTCAAGTTGCCCTTCTTCCTGATGTTCGTCTGGCTGTCGCGTGCCCACGAGATCAAATTTCCAGATAGATGTCCAATCGAAGTCGCCGTAGATGTATTTCAAGTTGATACCGGCATGATCGAGAAGAGAGCGGAGGCGGTAGTTCTTCGGATTGTGAACGGTGCGGAGAATTTGAACTGCTTGGGTCCGTGACAGTGGTGTGATGACCAGGCGCGCAACGCCTCTGCTAGATCGCCTTCCTTCGTCGCTGCTGCCGGAACAGACGAAGTTCGAGTATCCACCTAAGGCAGCGCCGCTTCGGCACCAATAGAGACCTAGGCCAGTTCCGATGTCACAGGTATGTGACATCTGAGGTGTCGGGCCTCATGCTTCTCAAACAGATCCCCGAAACCGGCTTGAGTGCACATCAAAAGTGGCGACAAGGGTGCGAGTATCTGGGTCTTCGTTGCAAACTCCACTTCTTCCGTACGCAAAAAGTAGCAGCGAGCCCCAGTTTCACGGCATGGAAGGGTTCTGGACATTCGAAGATGCCCCAGGTATCACGGGCGCGTATGATCGAACGGTATTTGAGGCGGTGACGTTAGCTTCAGTGTGGTAGACAGGTGGGTTGAATATCTTGGCATTTGTCGTCACGGTCAAAAGTCTCTCTGTGAGCGCCGTGAGCACTGGAAAACGGGAGCAGATTGATGGTCCGAAAAAGATGGACAATTTTGCTTTCAGTCTTGCTGTTGCAAAACGTTTTGATTCGCTTGATACGACCAGCGTAACCACGACCAGAGTCATGGTCTAGCTCTAAGGTGCTGCCATTTGCCATCGGAATCACATCGAGACATAGATTTGAACGCGCGCGCGATCACGAGCGTATGTGGAAGGAATTTGTGGAGGGGTCGGAAGAGATACGACAGAAGCTGAGCGATTGAGTGGATGCGAGAGTCCGTCTAGGCGGTACGGCGGATTAGACAAGTCGAGAATCTGATTCATCAACATGGTCGGGTAAGAAAAGAAGGAGAACAAGAAATGAGATGAAGAGAACGTTGTGGAAGAGGACAAGACTACCGTTGGTTGCGACGAGCTGCGAGGCTGGGAACACCTCGCACTGGGTGCGTGTACCCGAAAGTCGGGATCGCGCGCTCCGGACCGCAGTGGGGTAAGTTGCGAGGAGCCTGAATGGGAAATGGTGGCAGGGCGCAGGGTACTTGCAGGCTTTCAAGTTGAAGCGGTGCCTTCTCGCCAGTCCGAATGTGGCTTGAATCAGTCCGACCCACAGCTGCATCATGTTCGGAAGGTGCAGTTCTTGCTGTGGACCTCATTCATTCTATCAGAAATGTGCACAGCAACTCTGCCACTGGCCGCATTCGATATAAACCTACTGCTGCAGAACCCCCCTCACTCAGAACTTGCCCACAATGATTGCATTCCTCCGTGCATTCCTCCGTGCTCTCAGACTTCACTTCCTGTACATGTGTAGGAATATACGTAACAATTTTTTTACCCCAGCTTCTCCCCTCCAACCACCACCCGACTCTGATTCGTATTCATCACCTACCAATGAATGCGAACATTTCTTTGTAACACGTGCGTACCAATCTCTCGCTGGCATACTGGAGACATCGCAAACACACATGTTCAGTCATACGTGCCACGAATGCTACATCTGGCCTCCGTCGCATGCCAGCAGGCTTTCATGTCATTGTGGAAGTCGATGGAAGGACCTTGCAAACATCCAACAAACCCGTGTCGACAGCGCAGGACGCCGTAGAATGGGATGAAGAAATCCTCTTGTGTGTAATCCCTTGCCGAATCTCTGCTCCGTTCATTCAATAGCTGCCAAAGGCCATCAAATAAAACATCTTCTATATCATTCAGTGTCTACGCATCATTCGAGCTGGGACCGAGGTTAGGAAACGGAGAATTACTCCATCGATTCAAGAGTACTGTAGGACAGGTGTTCCAGAACGAACACCTTCAGTGTGAGCAACTCCTTTGTCTATCACACACAGTCTTTGACATCCCCTTGTACTCACCGACTTTACAGCACAGAGCGATGATATATTACCGTCGTGTTCATCCCTTCGCATCATCACGGAGCGACGTATTTGTGGTACGAGTGAAGCATGTCCCAAACTCGACGTAAGCAGATCATTCATGGCGCTGTAGTAATTTTCTGAACTGACGGCAACAGCTACCGGAGTCACGCGAAATGAACGCGTTGGAACAGCTGACTGACGAGGGACATCGTGCTCTCCTGCGTTACCGCCAGCAGCAGGACCAAATGGATCTAGACGCAGCAGTCCAGACTTTCCAACGTGTTCAGGAGATTTGCCCGATAGATGACCTTAATCGTTCAGCCGTTCTGTTCAACTTGGCCAATGCCAAGTTCATCGACTGCCAGGTCAACAATCGGTACCTTGAGCTAGATGTACCAATTGGATTGTATCGGGAGGCTCTACGACTTCGGAGCACAAATCATCCGGATCATTGCACAACGATACTGGAACTTGGTCTTGCGCTACTTGCGCGCTTCCAAACGCGAGGGGTCGAGGTCGACAGGGAAGAAGCAAAGGATTTACTGGCAGGAGTGGTAGAAGTCTCGGCGACAGGAAGTTATGCACACCGAGCAGGGCTGTTCGCATTGGAAATGGCCAAGGCTACGGCATTGGTGGAGGCAGCAGACGGTGGATCGTCACCGGCGGAGCAAGGAAATGGCGACGATTTCATACAGATGGCGCGGAACCTGTTACAGAACATGTCAGACCGAAATCCTGACCGACCTACAATCATCTTTGGCCTTGGTGTGCTGTTATCTGCGCGGTTTGCACGCAACGGCGTGCTTGCTGATATACACGAGGCAATTTGTATGCTCGAGTCTGCCGTGGATCTTTGGCGAGGCCATAGTCATCCCGACCATCCTAACATGGACATGCCGTCCCTGCTGGACAACCTCGGGATCTCATTATTTCGTCGCTTTGAACATCTCGGTGACCTCGCGGATATAAACAGGTCGATCTCGATGTTTGAGGAGGCTGTCTGTCTGTCACCCGACGGCCATCCAGGCAAGCCAAGTTTGTTGAACAACCTCGGGAACTCATTATTGAGTCGCTTTGAGCGTCTTGGGGACCTCGCGGATCTAAACGGGTCGATCTCGATGAAAGAGCAGGCCCTCTATCTGACACCCGACGGCCATCCAGACAAGCAGGCTTGCTTGAACAACCTTGGGAACTCATTATTTCGTCGCTTTGAGCGTCTCGCGGACCTCGCGGACCTAAACGCGTCGATCTCGATGTTTGAGGTTGTCTGTTTGTCACCCGACGGCCATCCAGGCAAGCCAAGTCGGTTGAACAACCTCGGGAACTCATTATTGAGTCGCTTTGAGCGTCTCGCGGACCTCGCGGATGTAAACAGGTCGATCTCGATGTTTGAGGAGGCTGTCTGTTTGTCACCCGACGGCCATCCAGGCAAGCCAAGTCTGTTGAACAACCTCGGGAACTCGTTATTGAGTCGCTTTGAGCGTCTCGGGGACCTCGCGGATGTAAACAGGTCGATCTCGATGAAAGAGGAGGCTGTCTGTCTGACACCCGACGGCCATCCAAACAAGCCAAGTTGGTTGTACAACCTTGGGAACTCATTATTTCGTCGCTTTGAGCGTCTTGGGGACCTCGCTGATCTAAACAGGTCGATCTTGATGTTTGAAGAGGCTGTCTATCTGTCACCACATTGCCATCCAAACAAGCCACGTCTGTTGAACAGCCTCGGGAACTCATTATTTCGTCGCTTTGAGCGTCTCGCTGACCTCGCAGATGTAAACAGGTCGATCTTGATGTTTGAGGAGGCTGTCTCTCTGACACCAGACGACCATCCAGACAAGTCGGTTTGCTTGAACAACCTCGGGAACTCATTATTGAGTCGCTTTGAGCGTCTCGGGGACCTCGCGGATGTAAACAGGTCGATCTCGATGAAAGAGGAAGCTGTCTGTCTGACACCCGACGGCCATCCAGAGAAGCCGGCTTGCTTGAAGAACCTCGGGAACTCATTATTGAGTCGCTTTGAGCGTCTAGGGGACCTCGCGGATGTAAACAGGTCGATCTCGATGAAAGAGGAGGCTGTCTGTCTGACACCTGACGGTCATCCAGACAAGCCAAGTCGGTTGAACAACCTCGGGAACTCATTATTGAGTCGCTTTGAGCATCTCGGGGACCTCGCAGATCTAAACAGGTCGATCTCGATGAAAGAGGAGGCTGTTTGTCTGTCACCCGACGGCCATCCAGACAAGCCAAGTTGGTTGAGCAGTCTCGGGAGCTCATTATTTCGTCGCTTTGAGCATCTCGAGGACCTCGCGGATCTAAACAGGTCGATCTCGATGGAAGAGGAGGCTGTCTGTCTGTCACCGGACGGCCATTCAGGCAAGCCAAGTCTGTTGAACAACCTCGGGAACTCATTATCTCGTCGCTTTGAGCGTCTCGGGGACCTCGCTGATGTAAATAGGTCCATTTCCATGAAGGAGGAGGCAATAAACTCCACTCCCAATGGACATCCCGACAAACCAACCTTATTGATTGGTCTTGGGCAGGCATTCAATACCCGATTTACGCACTCTCATGATTCTTCTGATCTCTCTGCTGCTGCTTTCAATTTTTCAATTGCCACTCGTTCTTCCATCGGTCCTACTTCCGCCCGCTTTCGTGCCTCTCGCGCCTGGAGTTCCTGTGCGCAACTTCAAGGAAATACCACTGCTCTCCTTGATGCATGTGCTTCTGCTCTCGACCTTCTCCCACAATTAGCATGGCTCGGACTCCCAGTCACCGAGCGTCATCTTCTACTCGTTGCAGCAGCAGATGTCACACGTGACTCAGTTGCCTCCGCTCTTGAAGTTGGTGATCCTGAACTGGCTGTCGAGTGGCTCGAGCAAGGTCGTTCCATTGTCTGGACTCAGTTCCTGCGGCTTCGCACTCCAGTTGATGACCTGGCTCACGACCATCCTGCCCTTGCTTGTCAGTTCCGGCAAATCTCGCAGGGACTAGCACATGCTAGTATTCGGGACAATACCACAGTCTACCAACCAGCACATATTTCGGTCGCTGACGCTCGATTGCTCGAGAAGGACATCCAAAGACATCATAATCTTGCACTTAGACGGGAGAATATCCTCCTTCAGATCCGGTCCTTGCCAGGTTTCGACCGATTCTTGCTTCCGAAGACGATCAAGCAACTTTCTGCCTTGCAAATCTCCGGACCAGTCGTTTATCTCACAGCCAGCAAAGAAAGATGCGATGCACTGATCCTTATGGCGGAGTTGGAGAGCGTCGTCCATGTACCCCTCCCTGAAATTTGTTATGCTCATATTGAAGCCCTGCGAATGATGCTTCACCAGCTGCTCAAGCGAGATTGGCTTGTTGTCTCCAGCGATGCCCTGTACGAACTAATCCCCTCTGAAGATCTAGACCTCTCGAAAAAATTTCTCAATTTGTTGCTTGATGGACATTTCACCGATGGTCGTGAAGGGGGAGCGCAATTAACGATGTCACAACAATATACTCCGAACGAGTTGTACGAGGGGATTCTGACACTCCTTTGGAATAAGGCTGTAAACCCCGTTCTTCAGGCACTCGGCTTTTCGGTAAGTTGTTCATATAAGTCTCAATGTCAATCTATTCTGACTCCAGATTAGAGTCCGCCATCTGGCATTGATCAAATGACCCGTATTTTCTGGTGTCCGACTGGTCCTTTTTCCTTTTTACCCATACACGCTGCCGGCCTTTATCACACAGCTGAGCCGGGCACCAAACTTTCTGATTTCGCTATATCTTCCTATTTGCCAACTTTGACTTTGCTCGAATCGTCACCTCAGAATAGCTTGCATGACCCTTCTTCCACACTTCGCCTACTTGCCGTTCCTCAGCCACCGACAGACGGACTCAAATCACTGTTTTGGGCGAAGCACGAGATCGATTCCGTCAGCGAATTATGCAAGAAAACCCCTTTGGTAGCCCTCGAGAAGTCTGATGGCACTGTCGAGGACGTCACGGAGAAGTTGAAGAATACCGACTGGGTCCATTTTGCATGTCACGGAATACAGGATCCCCAGACAGCGCTTGACAGCGGGATATGCCTCGCCAACCATCATCGCTTGAAGCTCTCGGACATTATGCAGTTATTGCGCCCGCAAGGTGGACTTGCATTCCTGTCTGCCTGTCAGACTGCGCAAGGAGATGAGTCGTTGTCGAACGAATCTGTTCATCTTGCAGCTGGGATGCTTCTTGCCGGGTATAGTAGTGTGATCGGGACGATGTGGTCGATAATGGACAAAGACGCATCAAATGTGGCGAGGGACGTATACGAGCACCTCTTTCGAGATGCTAGCCGGGCTCCCGACAGCAGGGAGGCGGCAGTAGCATTGCACTGCGCCGTTCAGAAACTTCGCGACTCTGGCGCTCCCTTTACTTCTTGGGTTCCTTTCATTCACTTTGGTAGTAGATGATCGGTGACCTTGGTCGAAAACGGCCATTTCAGCATGATTTTTTTCCCTCTTATGCTACTCTTTACTTGTACGAACTTTATATACGGAGCAATCTTAGAGTGTACCTCACAGTATCACCTAGTTTGAACCTGGTGGGCGCAATGGCATCTAGTTGCGTTCGAAATTGATCGGACAGGTGCGCTGTTCGTATCGCATGTTTTTCGTCTTCTGAAGAGTGCTGGAAGTGTCAATACCAGGTCCGTTCTGATTTGAGACGCCTGCGAAGTCCTTTACATACTTGCGACAGATACAACACCATTCCCTCTGGAAATAGGTGTCCATGGTGGGCAGGCGATTGGTTTGGTTGAAAACGCATGTATATTGAAGTTGATACTATACGAGGCGCGTACAGTGGCAACGGAGAGCAACCAAGATCTAGTCAGCGTGGACAAGTATTATATAAGTAGTTACATAATAATTACGTTACTATATTTGGAAAGTCAACCTTGTTCCTTGTCACGTGGGTGATAAGTCGCGTGCAATTCATTGTCAAGACTCAAAGCTTCAAGCCTCTGCCAATTTCTCTGTGGAACCTTTCTTCACCGTCACCGGCGTCACCGCTGAGCGACAGCGCATGCGTGTTTCGACAGCAAGGAGGACATTCGAGACCGGACAACACCACCATCACCACCACAGAAACTGAAGGACTGAAGTTTCGTACAGTGAGCTACTAGCATTTTGCGCACATGATCCTTTCATTCACAGAAATCGAATAGTTAGCTTTGACACACACTGCTAGCTTCCTGAATCATGTCTGGTGCGCTCAACGCACGGGCTGACTCGTCCTCGCACTCCGCGATGACCCTCCCCGATCTCTCCCTCGGTTCTTTAGTATCCGGCATTTCTACTCCAGGCAGGAACACCAGAGTCCCTTCCATATCGTCTCCAACGACGGCACCATCCTCGGCACCACTATCCACCCCATCCCCACCAGAGCAAGCCCCCGTGAGCATACGCAAGCGAGGCGTGGACGAGCACGGATCGGCTCTGAGACGATTAGCTGCCTCTGGCTTCGAAGATGGCGACGAAACGGGGGACGTCAGTGCCGGCGGCGACTTTTTGGACACACCCGGTCATAATAAATGGGGTGGCGATGGCCCGGATACGCCTATCGCGAACCGTAAGCGTTCTCGAGCGACGCCGGGTGGGAACAATAAGGGCGTCACCCTCACGCTCCGTGATCAAGAAAAGGTGAGTTTCGTGGTGGATCGTCTGTTCCCGTGATATGGCGAACTCAGTCTCGCTCCTCTCCCTACTTTAGCACATAGACAATTTAAAGAAGGAGAACTTCAACATCAAACTTCGAGTGCACTTTCTGGAAGAGCGGCTGGCCCAACTTGCCCCCGATCAAGTCGATGCGGCCCTCAAGCAAAACGTGTCTCTCAAAGTTGAGGTGCAGCAACGCGGCCTGGAACTCAAGAAGCTCAAGCGGCTCGTACTCGAGCTCGAGCGCGAGTTGGAGCGTTCACAAAAGGAGCGAGGTGCGGCAAGTTCACGCGACAGGGAACGTGATCTGGAGGCGAAGCTACGCGAACGCGAACGCGAGATACAGGAACTACGGCGTGGGCGCGCATCATCGGCAGACGAGGATGCGCTGCAGCACGCCGAGCTTAGGAACGAGGAGCTCGAGGAAGAGCTGGACAACGTTAGAGGGCTGCTCGAGGAGAACATGGAGGAAATCGAGCGTCTGCGCGAGATTGTCGAGAAGCGTGGGGACGACGCTTTCGATGGACGGAGAGACGACGGGCGTGAGCGGTGGCAGAGGCAACTGGCAGAACTCGAGGCCGAAAATGATGCCCTTCGCGCTCGCATAGAGGACCAGAACGAGCTACTTCTGAGGAAGGAGGATGAGAAGGAGGAATTTGCGGACGAGATCGCGAGGCTTGGTTTAGAGATCGAGGACGTTCAGCGGAGGAGAGAGGCAGAGTCTATCGAGCGCAGTGAAAGCCGAGCACAGATACTGGAAGCGCGAGAAGACCGGGAGGCGGTGGAGGACGACCTCAATTCCGTGCGGGACAAGCTTGCCGCGACGATGATCGAGCTGTCACAAAAGGAAGACGAGATCGAGATGAAGAACAAGGAGATCGAGGATCTAGTCGTCGAACATGACCGAATTGTCGCTGTAGTCGAGGAAGAGTGGCGGGGAGAAGTCGAAGAAGCTCGTGGGCAAGTCGAAGAGCTCCGTGATGTACGTGCCTCTCTCACCGAAAGACGGATTAAAGTCTGATAGGCTTGTGCCTGTAGGCCCTCGCAGAACGGGAGACAGAGTCAAAGGAGCTTCGCCTCAATATCTCCGAGCTTGAAGCAAACACCAACGAGCTTCATGCGAAGTTCGAGGCTACCCTACAACATCTCGAGAAAGAGGCAGAGGAAAAGGACGCCGAGATCGAAGCCGCGAATAGGGAGATAGAGAAACTGAGCGATCAAGTCTACTTGCTGGAAGAGGAGAACGACCGCATCAAAGAGCAGAGCGATCGCCTTCACGAAGATGATGTTGTCGAGCGAGAGAGACTTGAGGCACTTGCAGCAGCGCTCAAAGAGGTGAATTCTGCAAGTAAAATCGTTTGGAAACCCATCCCACTGACTATGGTCGTGTATAGAAAGTCAATACGCTCAAGACTCAGCTTCAAGATCTCCAAGATCTCTATGACCAAACTTGCCAAGATATTCTCGCACACCGGTCGCGGCAAGAAGAACTGGCACACCACGTGGAAGATCTCGTTTCAGAAGTCAAACACGAGCGCGAGGAGAGGGAGCGGATGGAACAGGAGCTTTTCAGGGTCGAAAAGGATTATGACTCTCAGCTCCGGCACGAACGACGGAACCTAGAAGTCAAAGAATCCGCTCTGCAGTCTGTTCTGGAAAATCTCGCGAAGAATGAAAAGTTTATCGAACAGCGTCAGTCCGACATCGCGGCCCTGCAGGACGCACTCAAGTCGAAAGAGGAGGAGTCGAAGAAGCTTGGCGATTCGCACACAACGGCCAAGTTCTCCCTTCAACTCGAGGTAGATCGTTTGAAGCGCGATATCCAAACACTCGAGGACGCGCTTGCACGTGCCCGCCAAGACATTGCGGCTCGTGAGGGAGACACTCGCGAGCGTGATCTCACGATCGACAAACTGCACAATGAAGTGCGCGATCTGACCACGCGACTTGGGAATCAGACTCAAGCCCGACTTCACCTCTCTGAGAAGTTTGACACCACCCAGGTGGGCTTGAAGACGGCAGAGTCCGACGTGTCTATCCTGCGTGCGAAAGTTCACGAGCTCGAGGCTCGTTTGGCAAAGGATCAAAAGTCGCTGTTAAGCAGCGAGAGCCAGTACCGTGACCAGCTTACTGAGCGCAACACGTTGTTGCTCACGATATATCAGTACATGGACAAGATCCTTGGCGTAGACAAGACTCCCGTACGTTCGTTTTTTGTTTTTCTTTCCCTTTGACCAAGCCTGCCTGTAGAAGAGAGGCGGTCAAGCAGAGACCAAGCCGTTCACCAACTTTAGCGTCTTTCACGACAATCTCATCACGCGCCTGAAAGCGCTCAGCCAGATCCAACTTGACTTTGATAAACGCGTCAAGGATACCGAGGCGCGGTTCACGGAAAAGATGACGGACATGCGGAAGCAGCTCGACACGCGGTGGAAGCAGGTAGACAAGTTTGAGACAAGCGTCAAGGCGTATGGCGATGCCAAGGCGACGTGGAGGCGCAAGTACGTTGCCAAGGAAGGCGAGCTGGAGGCGATCAAGGTGAGTTGGCGCGTTACATGCCTTTGGACGTTCTCCCCGATTTTGCTGACCTGACCCGCACTGTGCTTGACAACTCGATAATGATAATAATAGGTCACCAACACGGACCTCGTGCAGCAGCTAGCGACGGCGAGACGCCCGGTGCAGGGCGACACGCAGGAGATCCGGACGCTCCTTTCACGGGCGGTGAACGCAGAGAAGCGGTTAGTGGTGGCGAACAACCAGCTGCTTCAACATGAGGAGAAAATCTCGAGTCTAAACCAAAAGACGACGACGGCGGACACGAAATGGGAGGCGCGTGTGAAGGAGTACGAGTCGCGGCTAAAGGCTGCGGAGGAGAAGTATAAGCGGGAAAGGCAAGGGAGCAAGGAGCGTGTTCTGGAGCTTGAAAATCAAATAAAGTGAGTGTGCGTGCTTTGGTTATGATCTCTTTTTGATCGTTGCGTGCACGTTGTCGCTCTTTTTAGGAGTCTCGAGCGGCAGAACGACATCGCTCAAAAGCGTAGTGCGCAGTTGGATGCGGTGGTGGAGAGTGGGAGGGCGGCTGTGAGTGGGAGAGGTCGTGATCGGTGATTTGAATGTTGGTTTGGACTTTACCTGCTTTATATAATGGCTCGCTCATCACATCATGACGACTCTTGGTACCATATACACTTGTATTATACTATAGTACGCTCTGCATTGAACTTGGTATAGCCAGAGATTATATGATACAGATCGCGTACCACGGCACATTGCCAATCGGACCGACGCCGTTACGAGTCGTAGTGCGGGAACCACATGAATGGCACAATACTATCAACCAACGCGAAAGTGTTGCTAATGGCTGACCTTGTGATCTGTAATCTCATGCGGGAGTTATTGACAGTGTGTGGCTCAGTGGGAACCTTGCCTTCCTCCAAATTTTTCAGAGCATTGGCCAGTGGCGCAACTTGACGAGTATATAGAGAGGAAGGGTGGGCAATCTCCGGTTTCATGGACGAAGCCACATCGGGTTTCAGTTGGGTGCGAAAGGGAGTCCCGGCCCGGACGGGCTTCATGCACATTGTGTGGTCGCTTCCACACGCTGGGACGAGAGGACAGGTGGGGGACAGGGACAGGGATGGGGATGGGGATGGGGAATTGGGGATGAGGATGGTGGAGGGGGTAAGGAGGACGACAATATCGTCTCGTCGTCGTCGTCGCGCTGGGGAGAGGGGATAGGACGGGATGGGAACAGGGATGTGGTGAAGTTGGAAACGGACCGGTTCGCCGAACTCCGAAGAAGGCTACTTCGCCTTCCGGATTTGGTCCTCAGGCCTCAGGTCGCATGACCAATCTGCTGTGTCATCTCAGCAGTAGGTTGCCCCTATTGATGCCAACACCGGTCTCGTACTACCACATCTTTGAGGTAAGCTATTCTAACTTTGTATCTCTGTGTATTCCTTACTTACCTGTACAGTCCATACTAGTTCCAATAACCATCTGAGTCATGTCCAAGTCTGACTTGGATGTATCACTGGCGTGTAATCTGGCGAGAAGTTGCATAGTACACAATCACTCCAATTGACCAAAATCACTATATGATCTGGGTGAATGCCACCTTTCCAGATTCAATATTTTCAATGAAGCACCGGACCTCAATGAAGCGATCCAGTATCACCGCGAGGCGCTGGCGCTTTACCCACTATATCATCCCGATCGTTCCACTTCACTCAGCAGCCTTGCAAAGTGCCTCCTTATTCGCTCCAAGAAGGATAAGTGCTCGGAACGAATAAACAAGCATGAAGCATGAAGCATTTTATTCTGAGCTCCAGGTGATATCGTATGGGTGGGATGTTTTCATCCAAGACGTCTATGCTGCCAGGGACTGGGTTGATGCTGCTGAACAGACAAATCACCACACAACAGTCTATGCCTATAAAACATTGTTTCGGCTACTCGTTAATCACCTCGCTACTCTGCCAACTTCGACTCCAACCCAGCACTTTGACGAACTGAAGAAGATCATATCTTGCCATGCAATGGACGCATTTTCCGCTTGTCTACGCTATCATGATGGCTATTATTCAATGGGTGGTGTTGAGCTCCTTGAACAGGGCCAGGCATTTTGGGGTCTGCTATCTTCCCTGCATTCTCCCCTTGATGATGTTGTCGCATCTGGAGATAGAGGCAAGCAGTTGGCAGAAAGATTTAAAGAGAAGCTGGCTCAATCTCCCCTTCACCATGGTACCTCTCGACATCACACAACATGGGCCCTTGATGACGTGGTGTCCACAATTCGTGGGTTGCCTGGCTTGTCACATTTTCTCCTCCCCCCTCCTTTTTCAGATCTTCGGCAAGCAGCCACCGAAGGACCGGTCATTATTATAAATGCCAGCCAATATGGCTGCGATGGGCTAATTGTTTTCCACAAACGAGATCCCATTCACGTCCCTCTCCAAATCACTAAAACGGAGGTAGAAGAGATGTCTAGGCAAACTTATGATCTGCCAGTCGAGGAATTCTATGATTCCAGAGTGGTACCCGAACCACTGCCAATTTCCAGTCCAGGCCATGCAGTCACTGGCAGTGGCCTCACTGTTATGTTACGAAGACTTTGGACTACGGTCGTTTCTCCGATAGTCAAAGTCCTCGAAGAATTTTTGCCGCATGAGTCACGTATCTGGTGGTGCCCAACTTCAGACTTCGCTCTCCTGCCCCTGCATGCTGCGGGTCCATATGAACCTGGGAAACTGAACCTCCCCGATCTCTATGTTTCCTCTTGCACCCTTACCCTATCCGATCTCGCTCGCGCACAGGATCACCCACAATTCCTGGCGGAATGCAGTGATGAAGTGAGTTCCGAGTCAATCCTGGGTGTTTATTCAGAGCTGAACGGCATTATATGGAAAACCCCGCCATATCATGTTTCATTGTTGTCTCAAGGATGAAGACACTACTTTTATTAGCAGAGTTGTTAGTGAAGGATTGAAACAGTCGGGACCAACATATTGGCTGCCATGGTAATGGACGGTGGTGCAGCCAAGATAGTGGAACGTTTTTACGAGGACATGACATCGGGTCTGGTCAACTGGACCATATTCGGGCAGCGTTTGCATTGCACGCGTCGAGTCGCTGGTATGCCGTTGTGTCTTGTACGTGCGCTATGGCACGTAGTATTCTTATCACATCTACTCTGCTGCCTATGTTCTCGTTTTCTTTTCTACCACCATATACATACAGTACTTCATTATGTGTTGATAGCCCTTGTAACATGAATGGTTGTGCTCGCGAAGCTCGGCTCTGCGCTCGGACGCAGCCAGCCACTGAAGTCGTAGATAGCAGTCGTCCAACGCCACGGTGCCCTCTGTACCGCGTTTACGTGGAACGAGGACCTCGGGAAGCTTGAGCAGACCATTTACCCGGACATTGACTTCACGGCGATGCTTGTGGACCTTTCTGGAGAGCCCGACTCGGCTACCAAGACATTCAATATTGTTGTTAACCACATCATCATTGACGAGACCTTGCTCGGAATATTCTTTGTAGTTGGATGGGCCCTGTAAGGTCGACGCCGGTCGGGGCCAGAGTCGCAAGTAAGATGATTAGAGGAAGAGAAAAGGCTTGATAACGAGTATTCCCAAACCGAAGTTAGACGGAAGACCAAATGGCGATGACATGTGCGCATGAACTTGGCGAGCAAGATATCGATGAAATCGAGCGCCAAGGGCACAAGGTACCTGCGTGAGAGTGGATGAGCATGCACGTGTATGCCAGGCGATGAAGGCGTAAGTATCGAAAGTGAACGACCAGACATTCCCTGTGTGCTTCAACCTGACCCAGTATGTTTTCCAAGTTGCTCTCATGGAAGAGGAATGGTGAGTACTGCGTAGGCAAGGCCATCGATGAACGGCGCTGACGAGAGCAACAGAGCCGAGTAGGGCGGACAGCCCACTGCCCTTGGACAGTGGTTTCCTTGTCTAAAAATTCGACGCGTGCACATAAAGTTGAGCAAGACATTGATGGAATCGAGCGCCCAGGGCACAGGGTAAACTGCGTGAGAGTGGATGATCATGAGCGTGCACCACGGCAACACCACGGTGTATGCCAGGTGATACTAAAGGCGTACAACTTACCGAAAGTAGACGACCAGACATTCTCTGTGTACTTCAACCTGATCCAGTATGTTTTCCAAGTTGCGCTCAAGGAAGAGAAATGGTGAGTATTGCGTAGGCAAGGCCATCGATGAACGGCACTGACGAGAGCAACAGAGCCGAGGAAGGCGGACAGCCCACTTTCCTTGCCAGTGGACGGTGGTCAGCAGGTGCAAGCATCGCCGACCAACGAAAGAGAGGTAGTACCGACTGAAAGTCAGGAATCGAATGGAAAAAACTCCTCCAATGTCGCAACTGACGCAAATCCAATCGAAATCGTTGCTCAAGATTCGATATATTCGGTCGCTTTTCTTGCTGATGGGAAGCATGTCGTGGGTGGGGGAGATGAAAAGAAAATCCGACAATGGCGAGTGAAAGATGGCAAGGAGGTGGGGAAGCCAATGGACGCTGGGGGTGCTATCTGTTCGGACCTGGTAGTCACACAAGATGGCAGGTGGATTGTGTGTGGGACGGAGGATGGTCAAGTGATCGTCTGGGATGCGAAGAGCCACAAAAAGGTGACAGAATTCGAAGTAAACGATGGTTGGGTGGGTGCGGTGGACGTCTCGGCACTTGGCACGAAAATCGCAACTGGATCGGATGACGAAACGCTCAGTGTTTGGTCGTTGCCCGCTGGCAAGCGACTGCTCGGTCCATTCAAACACGACAACGACTTGGCTGCAGTGAAGTTCTCTCCCGATGGACGACGCATCGCTACTGCCACCTGGGAGCGCGATTCTGTTCGGATCTACGACGGCAGCAACATCCTCTTAGATTTTCCAATCTCCGGCGCTTACGGCGAATCCCTCGCCTGGGCAAGCGACTCCAACCGCCTATTTACTCTGTCCGAAGACGGAAACATTCACTGTGTGTCCACCAAAGAAACGCTCGCAAAATGGCGCATTCACAGCGACGACAATCTAGGCTGTATCGCACTGACATGCAACGACACAATCATCGCAGCCTCTGCTAATTCGTCGGTCACACTCTGGGACACTAAGACACAGCAACAAATCGCCACCATCCACCACTCCCATGCCATTCACTCCATGGCCATCTCACCACGTTTCGACATTGCGACCGCTGGAGACAACAACATCACGCTGCGGAATCTTTACGACATCCTTCCTTCATCCTACCGCGATAATGTGAGTAACGCTGCTCATGTAAGATCACGTCCTTAGTATCGAATGGTCCTTGGCCGCTCCAGTTGCGCTTGGAGCAAGAAATACTTCGCTTGAAGATTGAAAAACCGGATATTTACGATGTAGTTGTGGCCCTCCGTGCTAGGGACGCGCGTCAAAGTGCGCTCATTATCTGAATCACTCCGCTGTCCTGATCTTCATCTCCACCAGAGGACGATATAGCGAATCTCGAGAAAAATATTCAAGAACTCCGTACCCAACTTGCTACGTCCAACGAGGAGAAAGAGTACCTCAATGAAAGCTCCAGTGCGCTCTCTCCGCTTTCCACCTCACTTCGATGACAATCCCATTTATTAGATCTCAAAATCATGCATCTCGATGAATCGGGAAAGGAACTCCGCAGCGTGCTCGTAGCATCTCAAGTCTCACTCGATCGATTAACCCAGACTATCAGGGCACTACGCGCTGGCGTTGAGCTACCCGAACAGAGCTCAGGTGCGGTTCGAACCATCTCGACTGACGGTTCTCTGACTCGTGTTCAGTTTTCATTGCGCAAAAAATCAATCAGCTCGAGCTATGTATTCAGGAAGTCGGTGACCGATTTGCTACAAGCGAATGTGCGCTCCGTGAATATGAACAGAAGTATGAATGCGAAGCATTGTACGCAGACGGTCGCATATATGATGCTGCGCAGCACGTTGCGAATGTCATGACCGAGGATCTCAATGAACCCGTCGTCCATTGGCTGAAAGGTGAGCTTGTGTGTCTTGTCTTACAATTGTATATTCATTCCCTACCATCAGAATTTACACACCGATGTATATCAAGGCTTCAGCAGATCGGAGACGAGGCATCAAGTTCCCAGAAACATGACGAAGCTCTTTCAGCTTACTCCACTGTCTTGTTGCTCACTCCCTCGCCTCTGGAAAGCGTGTTGATGGGATGGGCGAGAATGGTGCTCGTTTGTCGCTCAGCGAGCGAGGCATTGGGTACCGTGAAAAAGGTATGGTTGATTTGGTCTTTGAGAACTGCATGTCAATTTCTCGTTTCATTCAGTTCAAGCTTCCCATGTTTCGTGTTCATATGGCAGTCTGCAATGTTCTCCAAGGCGATGGTCGTCTTATAGAGGCGGTCGAATGTTTCCAAACGATGAAAAGTGAGGCATCAGAGGAGCCAAGCACCCTTGACGAGCGACGGCAGTGGGAACTCGGCAAGTAATTTCATTCGTTACTTGGAGACTAATCTGAGTATCTCTCCAGATTTTCGACAACGTTGTAGCGAAAAACTGGAAAAACGAGGTGATGCAGCAATGGATTCAAAGAATCATGATGCGGCCATCGGATCTTACTCAAATGCACTCTCACTTCGCCCAATGAATATCAGTGACATCATACTGAAATGCTGCAAGGCACGGGTAGGCTTCTTGGAGGATGAACTCATAAACGCCACCGAGGTATAAATTGATCCGCAGAACATGCCGAGTTGACGGCGCTGACTGTACAATCAGATCACTGAACGCGACCCATCGAGCTATGAGGGGTACAAAAGGAAACACGCGGTATTACATAGCCTGGGGTGTCACAAGGAGGCATTCGATGCATTCGAGACGATGTTGTCCAGGATGGAGAATTCGCTTGACCCACAAGTTCGGCGTGAGTCGTTCTCGTTTATATTGCGCAGACGACGTGGGCTGATTTCGTGTCGACAGACATGCGGGGTCGTTATCTCGATACGACCCCACTCATCCGCCAGGTCGTCGAGCAGACCATCCAAGACATACCCCGAGTATTGATTGACACCAGCACCAGTTGTCTCTACGATAAGGAAATGCAAAAGGCAGCTTTCGAACAAGCTCCCATATTCAACGAGTTACGGTCTTCTATGATTATCCGCGATCGGCTCGACCATGCACGCATCCAGAGGGAGGTTGAGAAGTTTTATGAATATGTGATGTTCTCGCACAGATGGCAGCCACTCGAGCCATCGTTCCAAATGGTCGAGAATGCCGCTATCTATGGATTACCCACATCCCCCACAATCAACAAACTCATCAACTTCTGCAAGCTCGTGCAGTCTCGCAGGTTCCGGTGGGCGTGGAGCGACACGTGCTGTGTCAACCAGAGCGACAAGGGAGTTCAGCAAGAATCAGTGGTTGCCATGTTCCAGTGGTATCGTCGTGCGGCATTGACAATCGTCCATCTTCTCGGGGTTCTCTCGGAATCCCAGATGCCTGGGTCTTTGTGGAAGAGCATCTGGAACACGCGCGGGTGGACATATCAGGAGTACGTTGCTTCAAGGGTTGTCCAATTCTATACGGAAGACTGGAAGCCATACCTCGGTCTCGAGATATTCAATCACAAGGAATCGCCTATCATCCTTGCAGAAATGGAACAGGCAACCAAATTTGCTACTCGGGCCCTTGCCACACTTCAGCCGGGGTTGACGAGGGTGCGCGAGAAGCTGTACCTGGCTTCGAAGCGCCAAACGACGCGGAAGGAAGATATTGCATATTGTCTGTTCGGTATCTTTGATGTCGCACTCCCGGTCATCTATGGCGAGGGCACGCGAGCAGTCCGCCGTCTTCTGGAGCACATCTTGACGCAATCGGGTAACGTCACACTTCTCTCCTGGACTCAGGCTGGAAACTCGAGTAGTAGTGCCAACAGCTACCTCCCTGCCGACCTCAGTGTCTATGACCACATCGAGCCCCCTCACGTCCCGGAATCGATCGAGACCGTTGAGATGGACAAGATAACCATGGATTTGCAGTCATCATTGCCCGACCCGCTTCTCGCCGTTCAGTTGTACGAGCGATTGTATGATCTCCCCCCTCTTTCGATAATCACTGGTCGACTCCGCCTTCCTGGATTTGTTTTCTCCTTGCCATCCCTCACTGCTATCACAGCGAAACCTGGATCAGAGTCGATCGTTCATGTTTATCGTACCACTACGCCCGTCCTCGGTGACATCTGCATTGAGACCAACGACGACTTGGTCGGAATGCACGGTTTGGTCCTTATCCACCCCTGGATCGGTCCCCTTTTGGACAGGGATTTCTACGGCGGGACTCCTCAGTTTGATCTAGCCAAACGTGCCTTACGGCTCGTCGTTCGACTGAAACAGCCGTTTGGTGCACTGTTGCTTGCTCCGGTGGAGCGTGTGCTGTACAAACGTGTCGCGACGGACAGTTTTATCAAGGTTCAGATCCGGGCAGAGACGCCGTTGGAGGAGTTGATGGATAGCGTACGTACGGTCGACGTGCAGTAGTCGTAGGTTGTTAATGGCTTTGGTTATTTGTGGACTTCTTTATATCCTCCTCTGGACCTAATTGAAGTACGGCGTGACTGTATGGTGCCGATATATTCTTTCCGTTATTTCTTTGTACCTCTCGTCTTGTCGCGATTTTTCCTGCTGAGACCTAATGTCGATCAACGGCAAGGCAATATGAATATGACCAAGTTTAACGAGCCTCGTTTCAAATTATGTAAACCGATAATTGATTCAACCAATCGATCATCACCCAACTCTTTTTTACGTGGGCCTCTGATCCCGAACTTGAACTTGAACGCCGTCTGCGCGCCCACCGCGTCCCCTAATCTACCCTCGACATTATCGTCCGCGAAAGTTTATCATCCATGGGGCCCTACGAACACCGGGAAAACACACTTGGCTGCGCGCCCTCGCGATGAAGAATTTGGGCCTCTCTACGCCGGCCCCTGCGGCTCCTCGCACACAAGATCTGGGAGCGGCTGAACAGAGGACAGACCTCCCCCCCGGGATTGATCCTGATCCCGGGTCGGGGCACAACACCATCAATATGGACGTGGCGGTGGTGGACGAGATACAAATGATTGCAGATCCCGTGGTTCTTCACAAGGAGACGGCGGTACCCATCATTCGAGAACATCCTCAAGGACACGGGTGACGAGCTGATCGTCGACCGATATGAGCGCCTCACTGGCACGCCTATGGAGGTTCAAGAGTCGTCTTTGAGTTGTCCCAGATCCGAAAGGGAGACTGTCTGGTCGTGTTCTCGCGTGATGGGATGTTTGCGGTCAAGGGCAAGGAGAAACTGGTCTGCGCTGTGCAGTGGCCTATGGGAGGCTGCCACCCGAGATTCGGTCCGAGCAGACTGCGCTGTTCAACGACCCGCAGAGCGGTTACGACGATATCATCGCCAGTGACGCAGTCAAAACTTGTACGCACGTTTTGAATGAGACCTACACGGTTTCGTCACTCATGTGCTGTGTCTTGCAACAAGATCAAACGCGTCGTGTTCGAAACCCTTTCCAAGTTTGACGGTCAAAAGAAGCAACTCTTGTCGATATCTCAAATACAGCAAATCGCCGGGAGAGCAAGATGTTATGGATTGCATTGGCCAACCCGGCGGTTTCATCACCACGCTGCACGAGGAAGACATACTAACGCTCTGTCGAGCGCTCGCGACTCCCGCGCCTCCTCTGGCCTGTGCCGTCTTCGATCCTCCAGGATACTGGATGGAGGACGTGTCGTCACAGGCTCTCCCACTCACAACCTCCACGCAAATGCTTCTTGAAGTGCCGTCGTACGTGTCCTGCATCTGCCCGCCCTTTTGTACCGCCATGCAGACTGGTTGGACCAGCTAAGCAAGTTCATGGATACACACGCCAGGGATCTGTCTTGTCCGACAGACTGCTGTTTAAGCAGATCCGATCATGTGCGCAGATGCTGGGTCTGTACACCAATGCGATACGCGTGGAGCTTGACGCTGTGTTGTTCGTCGCCTCGTTCATGAGTGTGCTGGAGAGGGTAGAAGGGATGATGCGCGACTCTGACCACCAGCCAAAGGTTTGCGCGTGCAAAGAGGCGCTGAAGCATCTAGAGGAGCTGTACAAGGTACTCCCATTTTACCTCTGGCTGTCGTTTCGCAACCGGTTTACGACGCGGACGAGGCGTATGGGCTGAAGGCTCTGTGGAGCGTGCACTAGAGTAGTGTCTCCGGTAGGTGTCCTCGCGTGCGCAAGTAGGACGTTGAAGGGCGTTGCGGCGTTGCGGATGCTCTGACGCGGTCGGGGGAAGACAAGCTGGATTATCGGCATCGACGGAGGGCGAGGGTGGGTGAGAGAAATTGGGTGGCGGGGTGGCGGCTGCGAAGACGGTCGCGGAGAGCGCGAGGCAGTAGGTTGAGGCGTTCGCGATAATCTCATGCTAGGTACCTTTTGCTATATCCTTGAATGGATATCTCAACACTTCGACCTAAAAAGTCAAAGTCTGCCCGCACTAAACAGATGCCACGCATTCGTCAACGGTCGCTCTGGGAGAGAGGGGAGGAAGATGGAGACCGAGTTCGCGGGACAGAATGAATGAGCCACTAAGAACAGTGCCGAGGGACGAGAACGGATGGAAGACGCAGAAAGAGACGGAGTGAGACGAGATTTGTGAGATTGTGCGTCGATGGGGGAAAAAGCGGAAGCCCTAATTGCCTCCATCATATGGTCCATATCCAGAAATGTTTCCGAGCTGATAGTGACGATGTAACATCCACTGAGTAGCTCCGCATCGATACATGTTGGTGTCAATCTTGCTAACAGCACGCTTGCGAGCGTTGTTGTGTTACCGCAAAAATCGTTAGTTTAGATTGTACACGAGAACGATGATATAAAAACAACGAAACAACTCATACCTGAGCCAGCCAAATGCAATGTTGATGCGGGGATGCGTCCGCCACTGTGTAAGACTGGTCGCACGCGAGGCGATTGTTGACGATAGGAACTAATGGGTGTCCATACTTCGCCGATCGCTGTCATCCGCTGAACCTTCGCTCCCTCCAGTGCTCGCACCAGCCTGGGCCAGGATCTCGTTCAGTACCAATCGTCATTGAATTTAATCTGGCTGACCTGACCTGAATACTCAGACGTGGCTCGAGCTGGTTGCTGTACCGCGCCGTTGCGAGGATCGATTAGCTGGCCGCTCGGGTCGATCTTGACCGCAAGGCTTGCATCGGACACAAGGACCAAGGAATTGACGTCGTGAGAAACGGCCCTGTTCTGCGCAGACATCGCGACAGTAAGCGAGCGGACGATAAAAGGGCGGGGACGAAGAAAGCAGGAGAAGCAGCGTCGAGGTGGTTGACGTCCAGTACATGTGCAGACGCAGCGTCGGATGGGATCTCGAGGACACCATCATGGACGAGAACGGTCGAAGAAGCCAAAATGGAACAGCGCACAACAAGACCAATCCAAGCCGCATCCGTACAGCTTGCCGTGCTAGCTACGCGACCAGGACTTCAAGTTCACGCTCCTGCCATCACAACACAGGACGTGCTAGACCCTCTCTCTCTCTCTCTCTCTCTCTCTATCGACGCTCCAGAATCCGAAAGTATATCGTCGTTACATTTCCTTTTGGTCACCGCACGCTACATCACAGGCGCGGGCCACTGTTTTCGTTTACTGGTAAGTCATTCTAACTTCATATATCTACACATCCCTTACTTACCTGTACAGTTTGACTCCCTCCGTACTGGTAAATACAGTTTTGTACCACATCGATCGAAGTCTGACCCACTGTAGAGTTCTCCTCCGAGTCTCGCCTGCGGCGATAAGCATCTCAGTCATGTCAGACACAGGTATGACAGTTCCCACCCACCGCAACGATCTACAAGTTCTCCAGCTGACTCGTCTTGACCAAGTTGGCTTATCGTTTAACCTTGCACTTGATATCATCCCTCCGGCTGAACTATCGAGCACAATCTCTTCTCGGGATCAGGTTGTTGAATTCTGCAATCGTCAATTGCAACTTTGCCCACAAGGTCACGATAAAAATAGAGTGCTTTACTTGAACAACCTTGCAAATGCCCTCTTTGCTCGTTTTGAGCTCTCGGGGATGATCCCAGACCTTGATGAAGCAATCGGTCACCATCGCCAGATTCTATGCCTCTCAGAAAACCACGGGGATCAGTCCAGGTCACTGAATAACCTCGCACATTGTCTTTACACCCGTTTCAAACGACTTGGAATGTTAACTAGCCTCAGGGAGGCCATCGACCTCCATCGAAAAGCACTAGAACTTCGTCCGCTCAATCATCCAGACCGGCCCACCACTTTGAACAACCTTGCATTGTGTCTTTCCTCGTTGTATGATCAACAAGGTGTATCATGTGACCTGAATGATGCGATCGATTTCTTGCATGATGCAGTGGCGCTTCTCCCGGACGATGGCCCTAATCGATCCTTTGCATTGCTTAATCTCGCGGATTGCCTTTACACTCGTTTCCAGAGCACCGGGGAGTTGCAATCTCTCCATGAAGCAATCACCCTTCATGAACATTCAGTTCCTGGACAAGATAGTCTTGCTCGACCGTATGCATCGAGTAGTCTGGCGAGAACCTTATTCAGTCGATTCAAGGAAACGGGGAACACGGAAGATTTTGAGATGGCAATTAACCTTGAGAAAAATACCATCCCCCACTGCCCACATGGTCATTCCATTCGACCAAAATCACTGCACAACCTTGGTGAATGTCTCCTTTCCAGATTCGATCTTTTCAATGAAGTAGCAGATCTTGATGAAGCAATCAAAAATCACCGCGAGGCGCTGGCACTTCGCCCACTACATCATCCCGATCGCTCCACTTCACTAAGCAGCCTTGCGAAGTGCCTCCTTGTTCGGTCCGACAAGAATAGGCGCTCGGCACAAACAGACAAGCGTGAAGCATTCGCGCTCTATTCCAAGCTTATGGAGATATCACAAGGCGTACAGGCTGTTTTCATCCAAGACGTGTATGCTGCCAGGGACTGGGTTAGTGCTGCTGAACATACAAATCACCGAACGACAATCCCTGCCTACCAAACACTGTTCCAGCTGCTCGTCAACCATCTTGCTACCCTACCATCTTTAACCCAGCACTTTTGCCAATTGAAGAAGATCACATCATGCCATGCAATGGATGCATTTTCTGCTTGTCTACGCCATGACTCTCCTGCTGATGCTGTTGAGCTCCTTGAACAGGGCCGTGCAGTCTTTTGGAGTTTGCTATCTCGCCTGCGTTCTCCTCTTGATGATGTGGTCGCATTTGGAGATAGAGGCAAGCAGCTTGCAAAAAAATTTATTGAGTTAGCTTCCCCCCTTCGCCACGCCTCCCAACATGACATAGCATGGGGCCTCAATATTCAACTAGAGGATGTGGTGTCCACAATTCGTGGGCTGCCTGGCTTGTCGCGTTTCCTCCTACCCCCTCTCTTTTCAGATCTTCAACAGGCAGCTACCAGAGGACCGGTCATCATCGTAAACGCCAGCCAATATGGCTGCGATGGGCTAGTTATATTACATGACCAAGATCCCATCCACATCCCGCTTCAAATCAGTACAGCAGAGGTAGAAAAGATGTCTCAGCAAATTTATAAACTGCTAGACGAGGAATCCTATCTTTCAAGAGCATGCAGACCAATTTTCAGTTCACGCCATGCAGTCAACCGCCTCACCGTCATGTTACGAAGACTTTGGACTGGGGTTGTTTCTCCGATAGTCGAAATCCTCGAAGAATTTTTGCCTCATGAGTCACGTATCTGGTGGTGCCCAACTTCAGACTTCGTTCTCCTGCCCCTGCATGCTGCGGGCCCATATGAACCTGGGGAACTGAACCTCCCCGACCTCTATGTTTCTTCCTATACCCTTACCCTATCCACTCTCGCTCGCGCACGACAGATTCAGCCCCCGGATTCCATCGACTTACCGCGATTCCTTTCAGTGACTGTGGGACGCAGTCCTCCTGCGGCTTTCATCCCAGGTGTTTATGAAGAGTTGGAAAGCATCAAACGGCAAATCCTGCCTCATGCCTCGTTGTTGTGTCTTACGGATACGGATGCCACTGTTAGCAGGGTTGTCGAAGAATTGAAACGGTCCCAGTTCGTTCACTTTGCCGGCCATGCATCGAGTAACCGAGCAAACTCATTCGAGTCTGCGCTTCTTATGGGCGATGGTAACTTCAACTTGAAGTCACTGAAAATTCGTGATATCATGCAACTCGAGATGAGCGATCCACGATTTGCCTATCTCTCTGCTTGCGAAACTGGCACCGTCGGGGATGCGGAGAGTCCGGACGAGTCTATCCATTTAGCCGCAGTGATGCAATTCACCGGGTTCCGGTCCGTCGTCGGGACCATATGGGCTGTAATAGATGACGATGCAGCCAAGATAGTGGAACACTTTTATGAAAACATGTTGGATGAGTCTGGTCAACTGGACCATACTCAGGCAGCGTCTGCATTGCACGCATCGCTGAAGAATGCGGATATACCGTTCGGTCAGCGCATCTTGTACGTTCACTTTGGTGTATAATATTTGCATCTAGTCTGCTGCATTTGTTCTCGTTTTTGTTCTATTACTACTATGCACATCATGACAGTACGAAACAGCTTCTCTCATGCTATCATTGCTAGCTTACAAACGTAATAATAAAAATCACGAAGATTGTACTGTATTAAATAACGAGAAATGCACATGTAATAGTCCCATTAAGATAACGACAAGATGAACCCGTATGAATGAATGATCAATGGAATTGTGAAAACAATAATACTCAGAATGATAGAGAGGACGGAACATGCAGCGGATCCATGTTTCATTACATTTCATGCGGCAGATGGTTTGCCTCTAGTTAGCACTGACTTCACTGACTTTTTAGGTTCTGACTCCTGTTTGAGGGGATGAAAAAAAAGAGTCAAATAATCGACCTCGGGAAAAGGGGATCAAAGCATGACTCACGACGCCCAGAATCTCCTTCATCACCCCAGCGAGCACCTTCACGTGAGCAGGCGCAAACATCGTGTCGTGTGCTCCCATCGACACCTTCATGTCCAAATTCTTGATCCGATAGTCCCACCCATTGTGATCGTCCGCCCCCGTATCAAAATCGCTCGCATTCCCACTCCGGTACCAAGAACGGTCCCGTGGGACGACTAGTGTCGTCCACCCCTCGTAGCACGGCGGCTCGAAATCGAACATCGAATCCAAGTTCTTGCGGATCTCCGTACGCAACTTGCTCTTCCACTTCTCCCCAATATCAGGGAAGTTCGACGTGATCCTGTCAATCGACCGCTGTGTCCAGTCCGTGGACTTGAGACTCTGCCGCTCGGTGGCCGGAATGTAGATTGGATCCAAAAGAATCAGATGCTCCACCGTCTCTCCAGCCTGGGTGAGCTTGTCCGCCATGCAAATTGCCACCTGTCCACCGAAGGAATAGCCAGAGATGATATACGGGCCCTCTGGTTGAACGCTCTTGACGAGAGTAATGTAGTGATCCGCCATAGATTCGATCGTCGAGAAACCGGTAGGCGAACCGAAGTGCTTGTCACCGATCGCGTACATCTCGTTAGGCATGTATGCCCCGATGCGCATAAATGGCGTCGCCATTCCCGTGATATCGTGCACGATGAAGACGCGAGGCCGGGTGCCTTTCCTCTTGACCGGCAGGAACTCGATCAGGTAGTCGGCATCTGTATCCTCAGCTTCCATGATTGCAAGAGAATCTTGCCCCATCACGTCAACAATCAGATTGCCAAGCTCCCGAATCGTGGGTCTGGCAAAATATTTCAATAGTCTGAAAACCGAGTTGCTTCTCAATGACTCACCTCAGGTAAATGTGATTCAAACCGATGTGAACCCTGAAGGTCTTGGAAATCATACCAGCGGCCTGAACAGCCATCAACGAGTTTAACCCAACAGCGAAGAGGTCATGTGCTACCCCGAACGCCCCATGCTGCGCCTTCAACGTCTTGCAAAAGATATTCATCAGCTCATCCTCCACATCTCCTGAAGGCGATCCCATGTCAACCCTCAAGTCGGGAGAAAACAGCGTGAGGTCCATCTGCTTCAGTGCATTCCTGTCGATCTTGCCGCTCCGTGATGTCGGAACTTGATGAAGCGGTATCAATGACGGGTACATGAATCGCGGAAGGCGTTCCGCAATAAAGACCTTCAACGCCTCGGTGTGATCTTCCAAGAGTTCCTGAGCCTCATCCTTGAACTGCACGAAAGCGACGACCGCCGGAGCATCCTGCACCGTGCGTATGACGACCGCACTGAGCTTGACCATGGAATACTGAGCGATCGTGTCCTCGATTTCTCCGAGCTCAATGCGCTGTCCGCGAAGCTTGATCTGCCTGTCAGCTCGTCCACAGTACTCGATGTTTCCGTCGCTTCGATACAGCGCGATATCTCCTGACTTGTAAATCCGCTCCCCAGGAACGAATGGATTGGGAACGAAGGCGCTTGCGGTCAGTTCAGGTTGATTGAGATACCCGCGAGCGAGCTGGATGCCACCAATGTAGAGCTCTCCTTCCACGCCAACGGGAGATGGACGAAGCTGCTTGTCCAGAATGTAAATACGGCAGTTAGGGAGTGGACGCCCAATGACGCCAGCGAGAGCCGTGGAAGTGACGTGGCAAGACACACAGTCGACCGAAGCTTCTGTGGGACCATACATGTTCCGCAACGTGACGCGTCCAGACCAATCTGCGATTAATTTCTTCCCGAGCGCCTCACCTGCGACGACGACAGTCTGGAGGGAAGGGTAATCATCGACCGGCACGACAACAAGCACCGACGGTGTGACGTGCAAGACATTAACGCGGAGAGTGCGAAGGGCCTTGGGGATATCGCCTAGCACGAGTTCCTTCCTCCCCGTAACGAGCGTTGCACCGTGCGCAAGCGTCCCGAACACGTCGACAATGAAGGGATCGAATGTATAAGCCAGAGAAGACATGACGCGGAGACCTTGCCTGAAGCCATAAACGGCCGAACTTTGCACAAGGTTTGCAATCGAGCGGTGCTCTATCATCACGCCTTTGGGCTTGCCAGTACTGCCGCTCGTGAACCTTGAGAAGGATCAGACAACTGCCAATTGAGATGAATGAAACAACGTACATGATGTACGCAAGGCTCGACGGCGAAAGCCCTTCGACGTCAAAGTTCTCCGGGTTGAATCTCCCCAGTCGCTTTTGATAACTCGGGTCGTCGATATATGCAATCTAAATGATCCACCACCCTTTAGAAAAAATTC